>JABJVR010047539.1:0-27318 GCA_025773905.1 Chitala chitala
TTGTGAAAAATTTTGACGTGATGGCCAAGTTCCTCCTACACATTTGAAATCAGCAGGTCAAAATTGTATGAATTCACATTTAAAAGTACAGACATCTGTCAATTTTTAAAAAAATGCATACCTGTGTTACGTTCTGCAAAACAATTTTATGTAAATAAGGTAAAATTTGTGGCCTTTACTTATAACATCCAAGCTAAAGCAAAGAGCTTCTAAGCATGTTTGTTTCTGTCACCGACCCCCCTGAGCACTGGGAAAAGGCGCTCCAGTTTTGTGATTAAAGGCATTGGGGTTTAATAAGCATGAATATTTAAGCATGGTGTAGTTTGTTGGTAATGCTCAGTGTTGCATTGGCAGTTGCCCAAAATTGAGTTGTTTTGCTGGCTTCTAATTGATTCTAACAGACATAGAGAGTATTTCGACATTAACACTTCTGGTCTTGCTGTGTCTCCTTCTGTGTTTTTATGGCTTTTGGCTAGTTTCTCATAGTACCCTCCCGTTATAAGGATACAACTTCAGTAACGTGATGACACATCAGAGGTCCTGAAGGTTCAACCATCAGGATCATGCAGTTGTTTCATTTACAGCAAAGCCAGTTATTGAAATACTCATTTGTAATGTGTCAGTACCTGTAACCGTGATCTAAATACACTGCATATTGTAAATCACATGTTGGGTGATAAAACCAGGTAGCTTCCCTTCCCTGCAGAACAGGCTCTTAATCACCCCACCATCTTCCTAAAAATATGGAAATGTCTTTTGTAATATCTTTTCTGTACTCAGTTCAGTAATTTACTATTTATTGTTTTTTCATCCAGAGGTGAAGAGCTCCTCAAGAACACCAAAAGTCTGTGCTTAAGCTATTCATGTTTATTGTTCATGTATTTAAAGGTTCACAGCCAGAACTCCATCTGCCATCGGATTAAACAAGTGAAATTCAATTACACCATTTGCACCAGCTCATGGGATCAGTGGGTTGAAAAAGAATCCATTTAATGCAGGCTTTCCTTCAGAACATACGTACTTGAACAATTCACACAGAAGCCTGTTCTCGCCGTTTCAGTCGAGGCTTTCTGACTTCTGACGAGACTGACGTTCCAAAGATTTTCTTTTCAATAAAAGTTGTTCAAAGTTCCTTTGTCTTGTTTTTCCAAATCCTCCCTGAATGTGCTCTGATGCATCCTGACCTACAACTTGTGCTCCTTAACAGCAGCCGGGTCATTGAGCCCAGAGGCGCTGCACCACCTCAAAAGCTCAAAGCTCTCTGGCACACTGGAATGAAGAGCAACTTCAAAGATGACTTGCGTGCCCCACACAGTCTTTCTTTACTACATTTGGACGGTTAATAACAAGAAATAAAAGGCTTATTGTGGCGAAGACAAAAAAGCGACATGATATCTATGCTGACAGCTTTGGCTGGGATTAAAACCTTTCCAGCACTTTTTGCGCTCTGTAATAAAGACAGCTAGGGGAAAACAATAGCACTAGAGAATGGCTTCCTCTTACAAAGTGCATTTACGCATGGCGAGTCCAGTGAAATGATCAAAGTTGAGCTGAAAACAAAGTCTTCTTGGCTGCGCGTTGGAGGTCTTTTGGCAGTATCACACGGTGGAACAGTCACGAGCGATGGCTGTCCTCCTAAACCGAGATGAAGAGTCACACCATTAACGACAGAGGGCTGTGATTATTTACAGAGGCTGATAATTAGAAGGGGGTAACAAATGAATTAAGATGGGTAATTGCATGGCTGTTCTCACTGTTCAGCCTTGGGAACACCGTGCTGCCCCCACTGTCAAATCAGAGTGCAGCTACGACCCCCGTTGCCTAAAATTAATTTGTGTTTTTCTCACTCTGAACACATTTCAAAAATACCACCACTTCACATTTTTTTATAATTGATTACATTCGCAGGTATATTTTCCTGTACAGTTGTTGACATTCACAGTTAATTTCTTTGTTCTTTTCATTATTGCATAAATTTATACTTAACAACCATCTTCATATTAGCGATCTGAACCAAACACTAAGGTAGTGCTAGACTGCTTTAAGGTGTGAGCTCAAAATGGTTTTATTTGCTCACAATCATCTGTGCAAAACACCTTCGTATTTGTCATCCGTTCACTTACATTACAGAGGTGTTGCTAACATTTAACTGTGCTGATTTCACATACTGAGAGTACTAAAAATATTAGATACACCTGAAAAAGTGTGATACTAATATAATTTACTGTGAAAATATTACACTAAAGTGGCTGAAACAAAAGCTATAAACAGGTCACAGGAAGTGCACCATAGGTTTGGCTACACAACGTTTTTCCACTGGCTAATAATTTTGAAAATTGTTGTAACAGTCAAATTTAATGTCTTACAACACTTTGGAGTGGATACCAGTCTAAATGTTAAATAGTCTGAATAAAAAATAGTGACACTTTAATATTGACTCAGTGCATTTTCCAATAGAGGATTTTCTGTCTTTTTGGAAATGGTCAAGAATTTGTCTGAGCTGTACATCTTGTTGTTAATGAAGTCACAAGTGGCACATGTTGGCAGTACATGGGCCTATGCATATTTCTCTCCTTTCAGCATTAAATTACAGCCTTATCAGATAAATTTCCTGTCTCAAGAGCTACTCCACAAATGTATTTGCTGCAGTGTGTAGTTCCTTGGTTTAAATGTAACCCTTCTCATCTGTCTCCAAAGCATTGCCGTTGCACTAAATCCTGTCCAGCTTAATTCTGCACATGTATTAAACCGCAGTTACTTTCATTTCATCATTCAGTAATTTTAGCTTTTGTTTGAGATTACTGTCAAGAAAACATTTTGCACCATAAGTGCTAACAGCGGCTAGCCTCCATCCTCGTTTAATCCTGCAGAGATGTTCGTTATGACTGTGCTTGGATGTGGGTTCAGTGAGAACAACTATATCCTCATGTGACATTACAAGGAGATTATTATTTCCTTAGTGTGAATATGAAAGTCTGCGTTGTGAATCAAATTATTTAATGGTGTGAAAAAACATTACTGGGAGCAAAGAAATGTATTCTAGGTTTGCAGAGCACAGATATTGGAAGTGACAGACAAATGACTGAAGGATTACATCTAATTGATGATATTTGTATTAACTTCTATTGAAAGAAAACCATGAAGTCAAATTAAGATGCTGATTCTGATACAGAGTTCATATGACTGATGTTATTTAAAGATAATTACATATTATGACAGTTTATTATATAACACCGTTTTATAGTTTGATTATGGGGACATAAGAGGTTAAGAAAATGAATGAATGAATGAATGAATTAATATTTTGTGAATATTAGTAAAAAGAAATAGAAACATTTTCTAGATATGTAATTCTGACATATGCACATTTTATTTATGCAACATCTTTCTGACATGCATAAAATTTGCAGTAAGTGATTCATAAATAATTTGTAATTTGTGCAAAGCTGAAATAAACACGTCATCTTACTGTGGAAAAGCAAGCAGTTGACACTTTTTATCGTCCGTTTATTACGACTTGTACGTGACCTTGGTTTTGCCGTATTGATCGGGAAAATTCTGACATGGAAAAACTGATTTATGCATTTATTGCATATGCATACTGACCACTTTATTAGGCACAAAAATCTAATCAACCAATCACATGGCAGCAACTCAGTACATTTAGGCATGTAGACATGGTCAAGGCGATCTGCTCATGTTCAAACTAAGCATCAGAATGGGGATGAAAGGTGGTTTAAGTGACTTTAAACATGGTGTGGCTGCTGGTGCTCGACGGGCTGGTCTGAGTATTTCCGTTCTGTTGTTCTACTGGGATTTTCATGCACAACCACCTCTAGGGTTTACAAAAAAATGGCCTGAAAGAGAGAAAATATCCATAGAGTGGCAGGTCTCTGTGTGAAAATGCCTAGTTGATGCCAGGGGTCAGAGGAAAATGGCCAGACTGGTTTGAGCAGACAGAAAGACAACAGTAACTCAATCACTTGTTACAACCGAGGTATGCCAAAGAGCATCTCTGAATGTACAACATCTTGAAGCAGATGGGCTATAGCAACTGAAGACCACACTGGGTGCCACTCCTGTCAGCTGAGAACAGGAAACTGAGGCTACAATTTGTATGGGCTCACCAAAATTGGACAATAGAAGATTGAAAAAACATTGCCTGGTCTGATGAGTCTCAATTTCTGCTTTGGATGGCAGGGTAAGAATTTGTCATAAACAACATGAAAGCATGGATCCACTCTGCTTTATTTCAACAATTCAGGCTGGTGGGGCTGGTGTAATGGTGTGGGGTGTATTTTCCTGACACACTTTAGGCCCCTTACTACCAGCTGAGCATTGTTTAAATGCCACAGCCTACCTAAGTATTGTTGCTGACCATGTCCATCCCTTTATGAGTACAGTGTACCCATCTTCTGATGGCTACTTCTAGCAGGATAACGCACCATGGCACAAAGCTAAAATCATCTCACACTGGTTTCTTGAAAATGACAATGAGTTCACTTTACTCAAACGGCCTCCACAGTCACCAGATCTCAATCCAACAGAGCACCTTTGGGATGTGGTGGAATGGGACATTTGCATAATGGATGTGCATCTGGCAAATCTTCTGCAACTGCATGATGCTGTCATGTCAATATGGACCAAAATCTCTAAGGAATGTTTCCAGTTGTTTCCAGAATGTTGGTGAGTGTTTGTCAGAAAACATCTGTATTGTGTATTTCTGTGCATGCAAATAAAAAGTGTTGGTATGACTGTTTTGCATAGGTGCTGTAAACTAGTCTTGCAACAAATTTGTAGCTGTTTTGTGTAAAGTATATACATTATCTAATCATCATCACAGTACATTGTGCACTAGCACATAAGTGTCTTTTGAGTTATTGTTTTGAGCACAGCACTTGCCCTCCCTTTTACGGAACCCACGAAAATAGTTTTAGCAGGACTGAGCAGATCACCTGTTTTGAAACGCTCTGGTGCACCTTTTGCTTTACTCCACATAGAAATGGGCGGCTATTTGATGTGTGCATGCAATAAAGTGTTGCAATACCATGAGACTGTAAAATAAAGTTGCCCTCAACAGAAATTTGAATGAAATGTGATTACGTGGCTGTAGAAACACCGTCGAATATCTCATATTTAACTTCTTGGGTAGAGCATGTCAGGCCCTCATGGTCTTAATAGGCAGAACCTCAAGATTTGGTCAATTTTACCAATGACAAGTAAATCTTGCATAGGGACTAATTTAAATATTAATATTAAGAATATATTTAGGATACACAGATTTAGAGTAGATAAAAATACTGTAAGACTGGTTAAGATAACACAATTATTATACATAGAGTGACAGAACAAGTCATACATTTGCCAATTCCTATAACAAAATTCTGATGTATGAATAAAGTAATACTGGCAGAAATTTACCTTTTCTGCATTGCATTATGCAATTTAGTTGGCTCAGCATTCAAATAAGGTCAGGTAAAGCTAGGTACATTGCTTACATTTACAAATAAAAGCATTGGATTTTTAGTTAAAATTCAGTGATTGTGAAAGCAGCTTTAAACCCAGGTTTATTCAGCTTTTGTGTCGACAGCGGCAACACTAACCGTGAGAACAGTAAAGTGTGCTAGGCATGCGAAAAACAGAAGAACCGACATACAAGTCCGTACATTCAGAGTAGGTTATTGTTGTGGTGCAAGAAGGCCAAAAATAACGATATCAATTATTTTTGTATTTTGTTTTCCTGCTGTAACATCAGCTACATGGGGTATTTCGTTTTTGTGACAGTGGTACAAAGTTTTGAATTCATCTTTGCATTACAGAAAATTCCATATATTGCATGTTGCTGATCAAGCTAATGATGTTTCAGCTCAACAAAAGAATTTACAAAGGAAATTAAATACACAAAACAAACAGTCACAGTGCCGATTTAATCTCTAACAGTTCTCTAGTTCTCACTGGTACTGAATGAAGTTATACACACAACATAAAACATTTAAAAATTCTAAATTACTAATACAATATTGTTAAACACATTTATTAGTATAATTGATATATACTTAATTAGATTTACAGCCATCCATCATCTTAACCACTCATTCCTGGTGAGGGTTGTAGGGAAGCCTGGAGCCCATCCCAGAGCACGGTGCCAACCCACCACAGGGCAGGCACACACATCAACCTAACGTGCATGTCTTTGGACTGTGGGAAGAAACCAGAGAAAACCCACCAGGCATAGGGAGAACATGCAAACTCCACACACACAGACCCAAGGTGGGAATTGAATTGGGAATTTTAAGGCCCGGAGGTGCACAGCGACAGTGCTAACCATCACGCCACCGTGCCGCCAATTAGACTTACAGTATATGTGAATATAGCTCTTTGTTATTCTCTCGATTTATTTAAAAAAATTACGGTTTGTTAAATCACATATTTATTTTTAAAGGCATATTACCACATTGTTTTAACTTTGCAGCCTATTTTTTCCAGGCGTTTGACTGCAGAGTAAGATACATACATAAAGTGTGACAAAGTGTAAAAACAACAACAACAACAACAAAGAATGTTTTTGGCATGTAATTTCCATCACTGGTAATTTTACATCCAGCATGAAAATTTTTTCAGTCTCACAGTAGAACTCTTGGCTATTTGTCTAAGAGTGCATATGGTGCTCCGTGTTTTAAATATGTGTTGAAGTGCCATGAGTTAATATGAAAGCCTTCAGTAAATTTCCAGGTATCCTGTTAAGTGTGAATAATGTGCTACTGGTATTGCACACAGTATGGAGTATGACCGGTCCATTGTGCTGCTGAGAGGCCCAGCTGGCAGGGCTCTCATAATGTACTTGTCTGGTTGAAGGTGCAGACAAGCCCATCCCATTCTTCGCTTCAATAAATGTAAGATTCATAGGTATGCAATTGTTAAATCAGTCTTGGTGTGGAACAAATCTACACGGTCCATGCATAGCTTTGATGTTTTTGGCAAAGAACGGAGGTTTGACCGAGGCACGCATATAATTCGCAAAGAGATGAGAAGAGACTGCAGTGGACTCGTCATTGTGGGGCTACTGTGGATCAAGGCCTAGTCAGTTATTATTCATGCATCCTTACCTTCCACTAACAATGCATACACTTCCTTGATTGGTGAAAAAGCTCCATGTCTCATCCAATCTTCATTGGCTTCTTAGGGCTGCCCATGAAGTGTTAATTTGAAAGGACCTCATTCTATTACAGAATATTCACATACAGATTAACGTCAGTTTTAAAGTTAACTGAACTTTAGAACTCCACAGGCGATTGTAAAACATGCAGACTCTCTGCAGGCTTATGAATCAACATTTTGCCACTTCATTAACTGCTTATAATTCAGTAATGCAGTTATTACTGTGAACATTAGATGTAGATTGCTGAATAGTTGTCATAGTAGAAATTAGTTTTAGATTTTTTTTTGACACTGAAGTTCTGCATAGGCTGTTAGTAGGGTCGTTGATATTATTTTTTACTGTAATTTTGAGGATTTAGGGAATGGTAAAAAAGGACTTTGCTGGAAATGGTAAAAACATTTATAATTTTAATTTTTAAAGTATGCTTAGAACAGTGGCTCTTGTATTACTTACCCAGTGTATTGGGCAGCACTTCTAACATAACACCCCCAGGCCTAAGAACACAAATGCATAAATACACCCCTAATCTGGAGCAACTGCTTGTCAGCACCAATAAATTAACAAACCAACTGCTACGACTAATGACCTAAATCAGAGGCCCCACCCCCTCACTGAGTTCATCCTAGTAAAATCGTAGTTGTGAACAATTAAAAAGAAAACTCGCACAAATCCAGTTTTTTGCACTGATTTAAAATTTGAATTATGTTATCTAAATACACAGTATATAATTTACAGATATACATAAAAGATATAAAAGCTCATTGTCATTAGCAGATATTATTGCTTGAAGTAGCAACTCTTAAGTAGCAACATCAACAACCAACCTCCACTGGTATCTGGTGCCAATATGGCACTTGTGCTCATGGTTAAAGCATTTCCACTCCTATGACTGAGGTACTATAAGGGGTATGGGAGGAACACACTCATATGTGTACAGTCTGTGTGCACAGAGGCAAGGCCCACATTTGAGCCCGTGACTTTTGTGGTGTGATACAAAACGAACATAAACTCATCTATAACTTAAATTTTACTTGAAGCTTTTATATTTTCTGTGAATGTATGGATAATTGCAAAAAATGGAGAAACTGCATCCAAAATGAGAAAAAGTCATCCTGCCATACTGATAATTTATTGCTTATACCTTAATACTGAATTGGGTTAGAAAAATTGGAAAATGACCAGTTTTCAGGAAAAATTTGCTAAACCTTTCAGTTTGATGAGTTTCTGTTATACAAAAATGTACAGCTTGCTTGCAACAGATCCTAAAGTAAACCTTATTCATTGGACTGAAAATTACTTTCTATATTAAACCTTGAAGTTTTGAAATGTATTTTATAGCAAGGGAAATCAAGATTAAATTACACACATTTTCAGGGATTGTAATATGAAAATTGTTCTTCTAAAGCATACACTGCTCTCCCTGAAGTGTATGAAAAACAACAGTTAACGCCACCGCTGTATTATTCTCTGCAAATTTCCATATAACACGTGTTAAAACTGAGAGGTGGGATTTCTCTTGAGCCATTAAATGGTGTTGTAACATAAACTATTAAAGTAAGTCTTTTTGTGAATATTCTGGTGTAATTAATAAATTTTACACTTCTTGTGTCATTAGAGTGAGTATAGAAGGGTATAATATAGCACCCCCTGTAATTAGGAGAAATGACCTAATTACTCTGATCACTTTATTACTCATGGCTCTCTGAAAAGAGTAATCTGTTAAATCTGGTTAATATATTATAAAGGTGTTTCTCTTTAGCAAATCAGAAAAACAATCAATTCAAAGTGATGCAATTTTTTTTCTAACAGCATTATTTTTCAATTTCATTTCATGGCAAAACCTGGGGCTTACCACATGGGTAACTAACCATACACTATAGGGGCACCAGTAGGTTAACAGACCTAATTCATGCCCAAAGCGTGCACAAAGATAGCAGCTATTCTTTGCAACAAATGTCTTTTAAGGCTAACAACAGTTGTAGTAAAAAAGTTAACGTTACTGTGTTCTCAGATGAATTAAATGAGATCTTTAACATAAGTTTCTTTAACATAATTGTTGCAAAAAGTGAACAGTCAGTGTTTAAGTCCCGAGACGTAAGCTTTTTGTAACAAGCTTTAATTAAGTCGCTGATTAGGAAATGGCTTGTGTGGGGATCCCCATGAACAAGGAGTCTAAATCCCGAATCAATAAGAAAGAGCTAATCTAAATGGAATTAGTGAATTTAATTTACTGTGAAAATACGTAATGTAAAGTGGTTTTGAGGCACTGCATAACTTCTGTCATGTATGGCCTTTCCTTTAAGAAGACCCGTTCTTTAAAGTATACTTTAATACGACCATGTATCTCCTTGTTTTCTATTTTCTTATTGCCTCATTTTTGACTATTAGTAAAAATCTTAAAGAAACAAGTTTTATTTGTCCATGTTTAGATTGTGGTCTTTGCTGTTGTGTGTTGATGTTGGTTCAAGGATTAGGTGTTTAGTTTTACAGTGCCCCTAAATTTTTAAGTATCCCGTAGAACTTGGTTATGTGCTTGCTGTGACATCCTTAATCCCAAATAAATAATGCAATGAAGTTTGCTGAAGTGGTAAGGAAGGTCACCGGTCTGACATACCTGCCCCTAAGGAACAGCTTCAGAATAACAAGCTATAAGCACAAATGTCTCCAACCACTCCGTCTGCCAACACCGTGCCTTCAGTTATTCTCTGGCATTCAACCACGTCGGAGATTAAAGGAAGAGTTTGTAAGCAACTTCACCATAGCACTGTAAAAGGAGACGAAAGTCCTGTGCTTGGGGTAAGCACTCAGGCAGTCTTTACGGCCTTGGTGAAGTGAGGAAATTTCAGGAAAAGAAGTGTGCATGTACTTGTTTAAGCTTATACTGTTTTTCTTCTTGCATGTCACATTTGTTCACTGATTCATTTGGTTTTGCTTTGTTAACCTTATGTTTTGTCACCATCTTGACTGTTGCTGTTTGATGGTTTTAAAGGGACACGTTTTCTGCCTGCCTCTGGTGAGTTAGCACCTCCAATATATGCTCACAAACTACTAAAAGAAACCCCACAAAATTCTGTGCTGCATATGGATAGAAATCAAATATTAAATCCTTGCTTCACATTAAAACTTCTTCTGACAAAGGTTGATAGCAATTGAAATGAAATACCATTGTAAATACAAATATAATATGTGACACATAATGTCATTTTGCCCAACAGTTCTCTGGTTTTGGGTTGCGGGGCTGTTGAAGCACAGAGTATGCAGCATCCTGGACGTGTTTCCTGCTTGACATCCGACATTAACCCCACACATTAATAGAAAGGGCAGTTTGGGCTTACAAACCAACCGACCCACGTGCGTTGGTACCATGAAACTGGAGCACACAGAGGAAACCTGTGCAAACGTAAGGGTAACAAGCAAAACTACACATATAACGACACAGAGGACAAAGAGCAGGGCTGAACCCTCAGCACTGACAGTGTGTGTTGACATTGCCAACTGCAGGGCCTTCTCTTCTCAAATATTGTGCTATGGGTACAAAGTTGAAGGAATTAACAAAAGAATAAAAAAGACAATTTTAAGCATGGAGAACTGATTTTTTTTCTTTGTCTGCTGTGACCCTGGCTGAGGTTAATAGCTCGAGGTATTATTGATGGGTAAATTGTTCAATCAAAGAAACAAACTCATAATTTCATCATTCAAATGATAGCTGTAATGCAACAGACATTTTTATGCTAATTAATATTATACTTTTTAAAACTGCGAATGGATTCATGTTTGCAAATAGGGTATCATTTATTGCAATGATTTCTGTTTTATTGCATCAACCCTTTAAATTCTGGGTGCCATAGCAACAAACCTGAGGAATTCACTGTCCAGCAGGACATAGTAATTCTCACAATATGACCCTCTGAATGTTGCCTGAATGGTGGAGAGTGTTTTAACCCGTAATGCTTTCATCTTTTGTGCCAGCAGCTTTTAACAACAGAGCTTATCCATTCAGGGAATAATTGGTGGCTTGAGAAAAAAAAAACATAAATCAACTGTCAGGGGCTTACATCTGCACTTTAGGGAAACGGTTACCTAAACAACAGCTACAGCTGCCTTCTGTGATGAAAACTGAACACTGACTGTTTGCTTTCAGATTGATGGTCAGAGCGATGACCGGGTTGGACAATGTGACAGGTACAGAAGAATGTCTTGGAGATGCCAATGCGAGCGGACAGAGACTGCACCCTCTGTATGATGTACTACAAACATCAGAGTTTTATGTCTGAACCATAATGCCTCAGTGCAGAGGTTACAAATGCAAAGCATATGAGGAAGTCCTGGGAGACACAGGGGGACATGTTCTCCTTTCCAAAGGGTTGTCCCCCCCCAGTATCTCACTGTAAACCAAGCTATGTCATTTGTATCCCCCTCAGCAATTGCTCTTGGGTAATATTTCTATGTAGTGTCCCCCCAAGAGTGAAATGAGATTTCTGCTTCTGCTGCAAAGACTTTGCAGGTACTAAGAAAGGGTAGAGGGGTACAACAAAGTGGGCTTTAGTGAAATTAGTGAAAAGATGTGGGCATGCAGCTGGTTATAATGCCCGCTTTTCTGAAGACAAGTTCTGATCGGTGTGAAAAGACTAAGCAATTGTAAAAAAATAACTTTTTTTCTCTTCAATACCTTTTAAAGTAACATCTCATTGTTCCAGAAGAATTATACAGAAAGATTGCATTGAAGAAAAGTGTCTGACATGCTTATTATTGTAGGAATATACATGAAATAAGTCTTACTTCATTTTTTATATAATAAAAGTTGAATTTTCATTTTTTATGGCATGTGAATCACAGTCAAGACTTGACAATTTTATTTTTCCCTGTGGGCGTTTCACTTCCCTGCCTGCATTTAAAGTTCTTGTAGCAGTGGCGGCCGAAGATTAGAGAGAGAGAGCGAGAGAGAGAGAGAGAGAGAGAGAGAGAGAGAGAGAGAGAGAGAGAGAGAGAGTGTAGGGGGGGTAGTTTTAAATGCATATATTACAATAAAGGGTTTTTATTTTAAAAGACTGCTACAGACTGTTAAAGGATGTGGTTGACAAAGGCAATGAAGCACAAACAGTGATTTAGTTTGGAAAATGCCTGAAATCATCTTGGTATGGAAAGATAGTGTTCCAGCTGTTGGAGAAACATCTCATGAGAATGATGCTGGAGGATGACATGGTGCTTAATCTCATTCTCTGTTCACGGTACACGTATTACAATGTTCTTAAATACATAAAAGCAAACGGTTTATACTTTCCATGTATGTAGAAGGTGAACACAAGCAAAAAACCACAACACTAAAATGAAAATCAGTTTTACGAATAGGCATTTAAAGATCCATAGAAGTAAATTTTACCTATCTACAAATACAGCACAATTATTGTTTTGCATAAATTCCCTATGATGATCTTGGTATTTCAGCTTCAACTAGTATGTCCTGAAAGGATTAACAATTCATGGAAATAAAAGATCACAAGTCAGAGGGTATGGAGAAACACATTTTGAAATCAAAGACATACAAAATCAAAAGAACATTTAGGAAAATGTGTGCTATTGTACCAGATATTCAAAGGGGAAAACAAGAACATGGCACAGCTATTTACTATACATTTTTAAAAATTATTAAAAGACCTATAAATAAACCTGTTGTTTAAAAGAATGAAGTTTCATGTCTTGAAACTGAAGCTGTTTCAGATGTCATCTCAAACGGAAGGTGTTTTTTTTTATTTTTACCAAAAAGTTTAAAAAACAACATAGAGGCATATTGGTGGGCTGAACAGACACAAACTGTCACACGAGTCATTCAGAGCCTTGTGGAGTGTTTTTGAAAACCTACTAACTGATAAACATTTCAACATGGCCAAATATATCCCAGGAGACCTCTGTATGAGCTCAGAAATATTCACAGAGAGAAGTACAGATGAAATAGAGAAAATTCTCAGTTATTATAATTTTAGAAGTGAAATGCTTTCAATACAAGTGTGATGCATGAAAAGATTACAAATTACTGAAATGTTTTCAAAATAGGTTTTTTTGTAATACACTGTGCTTTTCAATGTAATTAAATGTACAATAATAAATATGACACTGAGCATAAGCTTTAGTTACACACGTATCCTATACAGTACTTTGTGACATAGGACAACATATACATCTGTTGTTAGGAATATTTGTTTATTTAGATTTAGTAATCACATTTTCACAATTTCAGAAATATTTCACAGCATGCATCAAGTCCCCTAGAGCAGCATCCTGTATGAAGAAAATACATGTTTTATGCCATGGTCACTCATGGGAAAAGCAGACGTATTTGATCTGAAGTTATCTGGACACACATTCTAGTATAAGGTATACACAGCACTAGGATGCCAATGTTTAAGTCTGTGTTTTGATTTGAAACCTGTGGTAATCCATGCAATAGAAACAGCGCCTTGAATAAATAATGAATTTCAAACTGTAAACAAACTATCCCATGTGTATGTCTGATTGTGATTCAAAGTGTTAATTTGCTTCTGATAAACACAAGGTGAATGTGTGCTGCTATAGGAAGGACATGTATTGTCACAGGTCTATAACACCACACCATTAAAATTCACTGAATTACATATTTATACCCTGCTATTCTGTCATTGATGTTCACTGAAGGTTTGTTTGGCCAGTGTTTGCTTACCTGTCACTGTCAAACTGCTCCAGACATTCATCACTTCAAGTTTGCCAATGAATTTTCACTTATATTTTAAATAATTTGAATAAGTTTTCCATAACAGAGAAACAAACCAGAACAGATGACGTTTATACTGTTTACAGCTATATAGTCTATAGCTGTAAATATCACACAAACCTGACAATCACTAATGATCAAACACTGTTGACAGTCTACCACTATATAATTTTATTAAGATACTGGAAAAAAGGTTTCAATGAAAAACCTTATTAGTCATTTTAAGTGTACAGAAAACAGCTATACTTGGTTTTCTGGTACCTCCGTTTTAATCATATTGTGCTTCCCATTAAATTTTTAAAACGTAAAGGGATTTAAAAACATCTGCATTGCATTACGACTACTTTAACGAATGTAAACTCAGAGGTGCAGTTAAAAACATGAAGCTGTGTGCTCGTTGGTTTTGCATTGATTGAGTTATTTCTGTAGCTGTGCTCTTTGGGAAAACAAATGCACATGACATGTCAACGTGTAATGACTTAAATTTTTAAAACGCTGAAAAAGTAAATCATTTTAGTTAACTGTAATTTATTCAGATATTTCAGGAAAATGTGCTTAGAGGGAGCTTTTTAAAAGAAATATCCCTCATTACGTTTGTAATCAGATCTGCCCTTGAGACTTTACTCCGGCATGGAATAAACACACTGAAATCTGCATCGAAAAGTGATGATCAAACACTTTATTATTTAAAAAGATTTTCCATGTACTTGGTTTAGGCTCATATACCCTTGGGATTTGGGAGAAAACAAATACAAGCAACACAACAAGAGTAAGGCCTGTTCTTCCTCATTAACAAACGGACGCCGCTTATTATGACAACAGATTGAGGCGGAGGGAAGAGTCGACACAGTGGTGCAGTTGAAAAGGAATTAAAATAATGATAATTTTACCAGTGTGGCATGACACACAAACCAAACGCTACTTAGATAAATGTATTTTCATGACACAGTTTTAAACTGCTTTGTCTTTAGAAACAACCAATCCAACTTATATGGGCTTGTACAAATGTAGCAATTTTTTGACACAATCCCATGCAATAACGCTTTATACAGTCTACTTCATACTGCAGTCATTGTGCATTGTGACTAAGCAATACCCATAAAGCCCCGTTGGTACCTGCAGTTGGCTGGTGTTCTGTGCTTTTAAATGACTTATCTTATGAGGACCTGAATTATTGCAGATGTTTTTGATTTAAAAATAATAATTGCATCAGGAAAAGAATTTGGTGTAAAAACCTGTGCCAAATTGAAGTTAAGACCATTATCCTGATGCCGGTTGACGTGCTGTGGTGACCCCCTCGTGGGGAGCAGCCAAAAGTTGACTGTCGTTACTATCGTTAATGATAACACACGGTACACAAGTGCTGTACAGGTACCAGTGTTATTGGATATTAAGGTTTATGTCAATGTGGTTGCTAAGTTAGAATTGGAGAATGCTGTCCAAATATGGCACAATGGCCAGTGTACTGTCAATGACTGAATGTCGTTAACTGTGCAAGGGCATGCTGGGAAAGATGGTGAGTATAGGTAGCTCTGTACTAAACCAGGATTCAGAGCCCTTTTTGGACATAGGTCACATAGGGAGCTGCCTAGGGCACTGCCTGCTAGAACGGGAGAAGATTTACTTGTACCGATGAGTGGGCTGCCATTGAAGGTCTTGCTTAGGGCACCAAAATGGACAGAAAAGGCCCTTCTGGGAATGGAAAGATGCTGATGTCATGTTGGGGCCTGCAGGATGCAGGAGGTCTCATGAATGTACATGTATGTGGTCTGATTTTTTGTCCCATATACTGTGTTGTCATTTCTGAAAACAAATGCAGGTCCTGTCATTTGAGGCAGGGGATGCTCTGTGAGGGAAACTCTCAATATTTTCTGTCTAGTGTGTTGCATTCATTTGGTCAGCGTTGACTGGTTTTTTTCTGACATTTTTTTTTTATTGTAATGAGTGGAATGGTGTTTGATATCAAAGCTTTGTGTTTATCCAAGAGCTCAATGTTTTGACATTTGTCATCACACAGCCTGAGTGGTGCACGCTGGCATTCTATGTTAATATTACATTACATTTACTTGAACCCTTTTTCAGCAATTGAACATAAACCATTGATGCAGTACATTGAATATGATTTCTTAAAATGTAGTTGTATTAAGATCAGAAAAATTCAGTTTCACTTAATCGAATATATATTTGTTAGGTGGGTTCTCAGATATTGTCTGCCCTTGGTTCTCTTACTCCTTTATATGTCGCTTTGGACAAAAGCATCTGCTAAATGAATAAATGTGATGTATTTACTATTCAAATTGTACACTTGATGCTTCTTGGTAACATTTTACATGTGAATTTGTATCATCTATTAAGAGAATGAATTACAGTTTTCCAGTCTTCATAACTGTTACCAAACCCAGAGCAATAAATCAGCATTTGTTTGATATAAATACACAGATTGCCTTGCTTGACTGTACAAGTGTTCTAGAAAATCAAATACCTTCTGAAGAGTTGTATAAAACACCTTAAGTGTTAAGGTTTTCTGTACTATTATTCTCTAGGGGCTCTTAAAGTATGTTGCAGAGAATCAGCTTTAGTGCTCAGTTAAACATTTCTTAAGGCAATTTCCATAAATGCGTAATTTTACCTTAAGTGTTTGCCCTGAGTATGTAATTTCATAATGAACTCCTTTTAAATTGGTTAATTTTTTAACAAGACACATTATAAAGAAATGGTGAATGAACAAAGTAAATTAACTCAAAATCCGTTTTTAACTTACACCTGGCAATTTCATACAGGGCAACATAATAACCTATTGTCCAAGAAGAAAACCAAAGAAAACCCTTTCTATTACTGATGTGATGAACAAATATGCTAAGTTATTGGCTTATTTCTGCAGCTAAGATTATAGAAATATCTTTTTGGGGTAAAGCAGTGGACAGGGAAAGCTCATATCCTTTCTTTAATTGCTTTGCAGGATTTTTGCCACTGGATTCCAGTATATTGTACATTGTACAAAAATAACTTGAGACAGAAAACCTATGAAAAATACAACAACCTGAAAGCGACTCAAAGGAAATATAATTCTGCAAGAAAAGGAAACGAGAGCCGGGTGTAATCAAACATTTATATGGCTTTGTGTGTGTGTCTGGCATACTTCAGTGTTGCTGCTGACCCTCTGTATGGATTTTTCTTTCTACCCCTACCATGTCTAGGCATGAGCACTGATTGTTAGCGGAAAGGTCTGCAGTGGTCTTGTGGCCACACTGCAGGAGCAGTGCCGGCTCAGTCTGAGCCGCTGAGCACAAACACATGACATGAGAGTGGGCAGAGCAGAATCCCACTGAACAGCAGCTTTGATGTAAAAACTGGGAGCAGCTTTTGTGTCTCTGGGACTGCTGTAAACCGACTCTTCCTGAGAAACATTAATGGACTCTAAATCGGCCTCAGATCAACTTTAAATTCCCATTAAAAGTTGTGGTTACAGTTTTAGGAGAACGACTGTATAAAAATAAATTTAGAACTGCAGCAACTAAAGTCTGTTCAAAGCAAAGAGTTGATATATTTTGCAATAAGCATTTTTCTTGACTAAATTGTTTTCTGAACACAGGAATCTGCCTTACGGAATGAGAAAAATGATGTTTGCCTTCCATGTGTTTGTGCCATAACTATTAACGTGTTAATGGCGCACCCAGTACGTCAGATGCTGCCGAGGCATAGTATTCCACAGTATTCCTCTGCGTGTCAGTGTGTTTTAACATTATCTTTAAGTTTCAGAATATCAAATGGTTATGGTCTTTTCATTTTCTGATACACTGGACAGAGGACCTTGAATGTGTGGTGCTAAAAATACGCTTTACTTGGCTTTGTGAGAGCAAACCCAAGTAGTAAGTGCCATGGACAGGTGCAGGTAATAAGTAACCAGTTTCCTTATGTTTTGATGGATCACATTAAAAAGAGATGCCCAGTGTACCTTTAACATGATTGTGCATTCAGGTCCAGAACTGTCGGACTTCCCTGGAGAAGACATACGAAAAGCTGAGCAATTTAAACAACACCATACTGTTAATGAGCGAATTGTTGTGTATTCAATAAGCACATTGAGCTATTCCATATTATTTCATTTGATTCCAACTTTTCAGTTCATACAAATTTAAATAATTCTGATACTCAGGAGGTTACATAAGGTTCACACAATTAATTGATCACCTTTTTGTTTTATGCTTAATATTTACAGAGTAGTTACCGTAGATCTTTGTATGCGACAGGGCAATTAATTCAGTAGTGTTCTTGTTTGGTGAGTTTGACCTGCAGTTCATACGCCTACCACATATAGGTGTATGCTCAGTGGACTGCAGCATTAAACTATTTGAGCTTACTGTAGGTGGAGCGAGCTATCCCACAGACAGGAAGAACTGTAATCCATGTCATATGTATCATAGTAGACACATCATACCTTGTTCAAAAAAAAACTTTGTTGCCTTTTGTTAGTTTTGCACATTTGGCAGCTTCCACATCTAGATTTAAAATTCCTTTGGCATCTACTACAACGTCCAGCCATCCACAGAGAGGATTGTGACATCTGACATGGGGAACAGAATGGACAGAGCGGGAAGGCTGGGGCCCACTAAGAGATGTGATTGGACCAGTCAAGTGTCAGTATAGAAAATGTTGGCGCTCTTTTTTTTTAAATTAATTAATTAACTTATGTATTTTATATCGACCACAAAGTGAATACCTGCTATGCCAGATTATCAGTCCACCTCTACATAGAATCTAAAACATTAAAGGCATATATGTAACTTTGAGAAGTACACCTGGGCAAAATTTTAACTTTTACATTTTACTTTTACAATTTTAACTTAACTTTTCTGTTAGTCTTGCTTTATATATGATTTATGGTAAATAAATATATGCCAGAGGCCTTTGGCGACCTTTAACAGAATGCATTTCTTCTAAAAAAATATTAGAGAGTGTTTAATAAAAGCCATCACAAAAAGCGCATATGCCCTGTGGGTGATGAAATATAGGTTTGATGCAATGACGTCACAATGAATTTATGAATAAAAACACATATTATTTGTTGCTAAATTTTATGAGAGAATAAGACAAATCTAAACCTTGATATTTGAAAACAATTTTAAGACTCTTTCAGACAACAGTGAAGACCAAGGACACATCATGTTTATCCTACGTATCACTTACCAGCCTCCAAAAATCTCCCTGAATAGGAAACAACCTTTACGTGTCTCTCCTTTGAAGGCCCAGCTTACAAAAATTAATGTACTGCTTTCAACAGCTTCAATTATGGATATTTATGAAATAAATATTTTTGAACAATAATTCAGATCACAGATTTCTTGTTTTATTCTAAAACATTTCACCTTAATAAATTAATACTCAATGTGTTTCACTAGGCTAAACCCATGGAGTTTAATGAAATGCTAAAATTAAACCCAGAGTACTCCCTATCTATGTGTTATCAGAAAACCAGATATCTCAAGAGTGATCAATCTCATTTAAATCCTGAATGTCTTGATTAAAAAGCCCTTGAACAAGTAAAGGAAGGTAAATATTCAGAACTGTACAGTTCAACTCACAGTGTTAGTATAATGCTACATCTGTGTTTGCTTCTGGGTCACAGCATCAGAATAAGGTTTTACAAAACCACTAGGACATTCCAAGGTCAGCAGGAAGTCCATTGAATCCATGTTTCCACAATGGTGTGACACATTGTTATTTTTGTATCTCATTTCCTTTTATTTTTCCCAAGTTCTATATTGTGTAGTACATAGAAATGGCTTTAAGCAAGTCTACCATAGACATTTTCATAAACCATAAAAGGTATTATACATAAATACATTCTGTATTAGAATGCATCATTATTAAATCTGTACGCCAGCACAGTTCATGTTTTAATGTGTTGACACAACAAGGTTATTGTATATGGTTTAACAAAATTTCAAGGACATAGGTAGTGACTTTTTGTCTTTAAGCGTTCAATTCGCCGTTGTTTGTTCTCCCTTCCCCTTGCCGCCTCAGCTGCGGGCGTCTGCATTGCAACAACTTTATTTGCTTTTGGTTGACAGGAAACATGCGACTGCCAATAAAAGCAGTAAAAGAAAATGCCATCAGACGTTTCCTGTCACATTGCAATTCATCAGTTACCTTTCAGAGGGTATCAATCAAATCCAGTTTGACACCCTGAAATGATTTGAAGTTATACCTTTCGATGAGTTTCTGTTTTAGGGTTTCTGGAGGAGAGCTCACAATTGATTAATATCACTCATTAATGTGACACTGCTGCAACCATGATTAATGTGATAAAAATAATTATCAAAATATCAATTTTTTTAGATGCCTTAATCTGGATGTCCTTGTCATAATCTTGTAATCTTTACCTGGCGTGCAGCCAGCACAATTTTTATAATGAGAATTAAAACAAGGCTGATTCAGTGTTCAACTTGTTTTGAACTCCTAAATATTAAAATTTTGTCACTGTATTTAAAAACAATTAATCAACTCCCACATGTCCGAGCATGAAACGTTTAACATTTAAACGGTTAACAATGATAAGTCTATACCACAAATTTAAGCACATGGTCTATCTGTACTTGTGTGTACCTCATTTCACAGTTTTGTTAGTACCATATACCTTTGTATTACATTTATTATGAAACATAATTAGGCCCTAAGGCCCACAGTAATTTTCTTTTGATGTTTAAAGGAATTTTGAACTTCTTTCTTTAATGGGATCTGTGGTAATTTCCTTTTCTTTACTCCTTTTGTAAATTTTTATCTTCAGATTTTTATTTCCTCATTCTGTTCATAAAACTGATCGTTATTCCAAATCAGTGTCTTGTGTGTAAAGTCATGTAATTCTTTTGACAGTCCTAATGGCTTAAAGATACCAGTTCAACGTTGTGGCATTCAAAGACTCTCTGTCTAGTCACTGTAAAATTTCAGACGTTTTCAAATCATTATAAAATGTAAAAAAACATCTCCAAATGCTGGAGAAAGAAAACACAAGATACTGTATTTAGCATTTACACTCATTTATGCAATTCAGAATTATTGACAGTATACGCTATTCATGTAGTCATGGGTGTAGAATTCTAAAGGGTTGAAATTATGTTGAATGATATAATAAAGCAGTAGTGTTTCCCTGAATACCTGCAGGAAACCAATATCCTTGATCCATCATGTACTACAGGCAGGTGAATTTATTTCATGATGTTTTGCATCTTAACTATTTAACTTGTTAAATAATAACAATTGACTGAGTCCATGGACTGATTTTCAAAACATTTGAACAGCCAGTTATGCCACTAATTTCAGACATACGTTACCTAGCTGCTCAGGATGTTTGCAGGTGATATTTTAATCTGCATGTCCTAAACAGGGGGTGGGGGGTGGAGTTGGTGGGCGTTACATTACAGTCAGGGGTTTGAACGGTCTTGGTGTGGGTAATTGTGAATTTGAAGGCAAAGTT
The DNA here is from genome assembly GCA_025773905.1 of Chitala chitala. NCBI lineage: Eukaryota > Metazoa > Chordata > Actinopteri > Osteoglossiformes > Notopteridae > Chitala > Chitala chitala. The sequence continues at coordinate 21,379 of JABJVR010047539.1, forward strand.
AACAGAAGGCTTTTTTATGTCCCCTTGACGATTTCCCACTTCTACCGTTGTGTAGTTTATCTCGGCAGAGCACATGTTCCTTCTCGCCGGAGTGAGGCCTCATGATGTGCTAAAAATAAATATTCATCTACACAGAAAACAGGCCTTCATTGCCATGTAGTGTGACAGAGTCACAGAGGCTGTAATTCTCTGATCTTTCCTGCTGCCAAATCTGGGCTCGAGCCTTTCAACACAAGCCAACTCTAGTGACTTTAAGATGCCGTTTAAAGGACGTTTTTCTTCTTGACTGATAGTTTTTGCTTTCTTGACTTAGGATTCAACAAATACATGAAACTATGGCGAAAACAAACAAGCAGAATGTTTAAATACAAGGAGGTGGGGAGGTCTGTCTCATGGGTTATAATTTTCCCATTGAGATAAATCTTACAACTGCATGAAAATCAGTTTTTCCAAGAAAAAAAGTATTCAAAGCAGGTGGTGATAATATCTTAATTATGAGACTTTCATGTATCTTAAAGCACACTATATTGGACATTATAGATCCATATAGATTTTTTATATGTATTAATTAAATGCTGCTAACTATGCTAGCATTTTCACAGTCTCAGAGTGGCAACAGTATTGACAGCAGTTACTTCATTTGTGTGTTGTGGCATAAAAAATGAAAAGCTGTTGACGTACTGCAAGTGCACTGTGCCCATTGATCCAAATAATAACTCTTGTAACCACAATACATAAGATGCTTTTCACATGGCTCTCCAACTAACCAGGCCATGTGTGCATATTAGGCAGAGCAAGTGGCTTTACGAGTTTGCCAACAAGCGTGGCTGGCCTGCAGGGACCCATCCTCGTACCCCCTTGGCCCATTCCATGATAATCCACGATCAGATCAGCTCCAGAAAGCACTAATTTTCTGATTTAGAATTCTGTTGTAACAAGGCATTGGGTGGATAGGGTTAGATGTTGAAGGAGTAACACGAGACAGAGAGAATTTTGTGAGGACTTGTACAATCATGACCCATTCCCTGGGACCACGTGCAGCACCTCCATCCATTAGTCCTCCTGAGGTCTTGATGGTGGATCATGAGCCTACCATAAAGGAAGTGAAAGCTGCCACGACATCACTGCAGAAAGACAAGACTCCAGGAATAGACAAGGTCGCTGCCAAAGTGATCAAAGCTAGTGGAGATATCCTGCTGCATCGCCTTCACTTACTTTTCCAAATCGTCTGGCACACAGAATGCATGCCACTAACATGGAGAAAAAGCCATCATTTTACCTATAAATAAGGAAGGTGACAATCAAAATTGCAAGAACTACCACCTCCTCAGGCTCCTCTCCATCATCGGCAAGCTCTTCATGAAGATCACTCAGTTGAGGCTGCAAGAACATCGAAAACAGACTAGTAGAGAAGGACAAGCAGAATTTAGACCTAACCGAGACTGCAGCGATCAAATCTTCACCATTCATCAACTAACGGAGGAAAGAACTACATGTGGGCAGAGAACTGTCATTGTATTCATCAAATTTAAATCCACCTTTGACTGTGTTTACCGGCCTGCCCATTAAAAACAACATCCCACCTGTTGGAGAATACAACGTACGGCACCGAACAAAATGCGGACTAAGCAGGTGGAAGAAGACTTGCGGACCCTGCAGCTAGAAGTTCATCGGGTCAGGAGAATTGCCATGGACCCAATAGCATGGAAAAAGGTCACAGAAAGAGTGCAAAACCCTGCAGCACCCACAGTGGTGTACTGGGTACAGGATAAATCTCCTCCAACTGCCAGCTAAGGCAGAAAGAAGATAAAAGAACACAAAATAACATGGTGGGAGTCTGCTGGGACATGCTTGTCTGTTACTAAAGGAAACCCTTTTGTTGTCCTCCCCCCATACACACTTTCATTTGCTCAGGATGTTCATGATCTCCTGAGGCACATAAAGGTGACTGAGACACTACGTACTGTCTGCGGGACAGCGAGGTTATTCTTACCTAATGACTGCTGTCACAGTTTCCTTTACCTTTAACTTTTACTTGTTTCAGTAACTTGCTGATCTGCTGCAAAACCTTTTTTTAAATAGATGATACAGTGGTTAATATTATTTAAGACATTAAAGGACATTCACGAACACATTTTATTCTTCAAAGTAACTAAGTGTAAAATTCATTAATGCAGGAAAAACTGCTGAAGATCTGGATGAAAAACAAAGAAAGGTGAGAATATGTATGACAATGTCTGCCTTTGTGGTAACAGACTGTCAGGACAACGTACAGATGTTGTGTTCACACTAGTTACTTACGTTACATTAGCTTCAATACAAACAGCAGAGTAGGGAACGGTGACGCACAGGAGCACTGCCGCACTTCACATGTCTGGTCTTATGCTGTCTGTTCTTCCTCAGTTATCCATCTTTGCCATGTGGAAAGTCTCTCTGTCATCCCTGTGTGATAAAGTGACCTTTCCTCCTCTGCCCGAATGGAACAACCTTGCCTCAGTACGGCATGAACCGAAATACATCACTTTCCTTGGCTGCTGCGGTCCACTTCTTCGGGGCTCCTTACCAACTCCATGTACTGAATAACCATCTGCTTCCTTTTGCTACCTGTTCAAGACGCTGTGATAACAACAGTAAGTCAGAATATAAACTCTTATAGTTAGAATAATGTTGGATTATTTCACAGTAATGCACAAAAATTTGCAGTTGAATAGTGGTGATAAAAATTTTTTAAAGAGAATAATGCAAAAATAGCAAAAACTCCTCTACCAGTCAGCATAAGATGAGAAAATTGCCTGCACCTTTAGGAAAACAGCAAGGAAATCAACTTATTAAAGCAATGACGGATAATTCAGTCATAACAGAATATACTTTAAACAGAGCAGTCTTCTGGCATCCACTCTTCAGCATATAGCGCTTATTGTTGCAGGCCGAAGACAACAGCATAACAGTATAGAAGAATGTCAGGGTCCAGGTAGAATAAGCTGTACTATAGCACAGCAGAAAAGATTTAATGTCTGGGTAGAAGAACCCACAGTAGAACATTATAGAAGAAAGTCAGTGCGCATGTTTAAGAACCCATAGCACAGTGCTATAGAACAAAGTCAGTGTCCACGTAGAAGAAGCCTTGGTTTTTGTCTCAGAGACCATTTTGACTGTGTTCTGCATTTTTCTCTGTGTCACTTTCCCTGAGGGCATGTGAAGTAAGCTGAAGGTCACTGCCTTTGTGATATTTAAATTCACCTGGTGGAAACTTGCCAAAGTTGGGATGTAGTCTTAAAACAATTAAAATCTGGGGTGGTGAGACTTTCCTATATCGAATAGAATAAGCATGAATGTGCAGACTGCTGTGTTTCCTTGTATATTGTGCAAATATTGGTTAATTAATTAATTAATTCAAAAACTTATTCTTTTGGGACACGACTTTCTGGAGTTTTGTAGACATATACTGTTATATTATGTCTGTTCTCTGTTGTTTCACCACCATTTCCACTCATTTACAGAATCATGACTTTATAAGAAGTAAGGCATCACATTCCACCCCTGCATTAAAAAATGCATAGAGGCAGTCTGCATTATTCAAAAGAAAGCATTAAAAAATTATCTGATTTTTGGGCGAGGAGCCATAATATAAGATTTAAATCTCTCAATTCATGAAAAATGGAAGGTGATTCTGATGAATTGAAGATCTTCCTAGAAATCAATTGAAGGTCTGCATATTAATACTAGGCCTTTAAGAGAAGTCTCACAACTCATGAAAAATGGAAGGTGATTGAATGTGTATGTATGTGGTGCTTGTGCTGCGAGTTAAAGCGCTTAGCTGAGGTGACATAGTCATATACATTGCTTTTGATAAATATGGCCACATTTACTTAAATGTCTTGCACACAAACACCCCATGCAGCATGTTCTGCCAAGATACAGTGCATGACGATACCCTTAATATAATTTTATATGGTGACCTGTTGCTACAGCAGTTCTTTAGAAGCCTTTGTTGAATTTATATTTGTACATTCAACAGTTAACCTATCTGTTATAGCACTCTGAGTGAGGTGTGTAGTATAAAATTATATAACTGAGATAAGAGGCACAGCTTGCTAACAGTAACTTGAGCCTTTCTTTCCAATATGGGTCAATAGTAAATTTAGGATGTGGACAATCTACACTAGGTGGTATGGTGGTCTGGTGGTCAGCACTGTCACCTTGTACCTCTGTGCTTAGGGTTCAATTCCTGCTTTGGGTTGGGGTGTGTGTGTGTGTGTGTGTGTGTGTGTGTATGTATGTGTGTGTGTGTGGAGTTTGCTTGGTCTCCCTGTGCTTTGTGGGTTTTCTCTGGTTTCCTCCCAGTCTAAAAACATGTAGATTAGGTTAATTGGTGTGTTCCAAATTGTGTGTGTGTGTGTGTGTGTGTGCTCTGTGGTGGATTATCACTCTGCCCTGGGTGTCCCCTGCCCTATACCCTATATGTTCTGGGATAGGCTTCCCCTCACCAGGAATAAGCAGTATAGAAGATGACTGACAATCTACACTACAAAAGGTCTATTAAACCATTTTATTCATATAGAAAAGACATTCAATGTTTATTGTATAGAGTACTTCAATTCTGATGATTTTTCTAAATTTTAACTGAAGCTCTATACATTAATTTCACTTTTTTGTTATATGTCTCAAACTTTCATTAGGGGCTGCAGTACCTTATTATCATATAATTTTGCCCAAACTCTCAATGCTCCCTTTTTTGTTAGGAGAACAGGCTCAGTCATTGCAGAAAAGTGTATACCATCAATGCTAGAGCAAGACGCTGGTAACTCGCCTCCATAGAAACAAATCTTATGGATTAAACTACGGCTAAAGAAAAGCTTTGATTTAGAAGTCAAAACAATGCTAATGCACCGAAAGATCAAACAGTCTAATTGAGTTTAATCTCAAACAGCTGGAAAGACTCACATGTATTGATGCTATTAGGGATGGTGACTGGACATGTGTTAAAATCTTTTTGAATCAATGAAAGGATTAAAACTAATTTCTCACAACTGCGTACGTGAAACACATTTGTAGGTTAATTTTGCCGAGGATGTGCGGAAGGCAGTGTGTCCTAAATAAGCAATGGCACAAACTGATGACAGGAAGGCGACCATTGCTTTATTAAAGAACTTTGCTGCACCTCGTGTTCCTGTCACCATCTTACCTGAGTGAGAGTTCACTGCTCCCTGGTGTGTTTGAATCTTATGGGACTGATCTGCGTTTTGGCTTTTTGTCACAGAAAACTGGTCATGATTATGAATTCTGCTTTGATTTCTTAACAACCTTGTTTGATGACAATAAACCAAGTTCTGCTATTACTGCTAAAGTTGTGTTGCCATTACAAGGTTATTGGTTTATTGAAGCTAATTTGCATTGAAGCCATTCATTGCTTTCAAGATTTGCAGCTGCTAAAGGAGACGAGACTGTTTGGAGGCAGATTCTTTTTGTAATAACGTTATATTTTCTTTTGAGATTTAAAATTCTTGGAAAAGTTACAGCAAGATTAAACTGAGTTTCCACATTAACTTTTTGGTGCAATCCTTACAAAGTGGATATAACTTTTTAAATGTTTTGTAGAAATTTTAACATTTTTTATTTTGCAAATACATTGTCATAAGGAAAGTAGTAAAACCAGGAGCTTAAACATAATCATCTCTTGGCTATATAGCTATATTACCAACACTCTGTTAAAATAAGACCGCTAATACTAATTTTAAGCATTTTCCCATTGGGTAGAGATAAACATTGCATGAATGTTCAAAATTATACGACTAAATTACATTTCTACATGTTTTTCATTAATTTGTTGCCAGTTTTCCCCACTGCCACCAGTGTTTTGCTTTAATTGTGTGTGTGTGTGTGTGTGTGTGTGTGTGTGTGTGTGTGTGTGTGTGTGTGTGTGTGTGTGTGTGTGTGTGT
>JABJVR010047540.1:0-27315 GCA_025773905.1 Chitala chitala
CCCTGCTCTGAGCGCCCCCGCTGCTGAGCGGCCCGGATAAAAACACCACCCCCTGCCCCCCCCCCCCCTCCCAGCCAAGCGCCTCCTTTTAAAGATGGAAAAACACAGACCCTGGGTGCAGTGTACAGTCTGTGTGTTACTGTGTTTTGACTCACAACTAGCATGCCAGGTTGGGGTGCCAATGCCGCTTTCTGAACACCTGACGTACCAGGAACATGATAATGTTTTCTTAATCCTTTTTTAAACAACTGTCGTTTGTTGACTTAAAAAAAATACCGGTTTGAATAAGCAGTCTGTGGGAGGGAGGGTAAAAACATCACGGACAATGAATGTGTTTTCCCCAAACGTCTTGAAGCATCTTGTGAGAACGTGCCACAGCTGGGCTCCAAGTGACAGCTCCCACACTGCATGTATCACAGCTGAGAAGGGCATTGACTCAAGGGCTTGATGCCTTGATTCAGCAAAAGAAAAACAACTTTTTCATTGATTTTTTTACAGTGCCTTTTTTCTACAAGTTCTAAAACACGAGACCGTGAAAATGACATCGGCCCATTTCCACCTTGATGTTGAACCACACTCCCCTCCTTTATCCAGACAATTCTTTCCAGAACTCTGTGTGTATCACTCAGTGGTTCTGAGGACCTCTGGTCCTTACTGCCTAAAGTGATCCCTAATCTCAAAGTGCTGTGTGAACTAAAACAAGGGAACCTCTGCATTCCTAGTGGCCCTGGGACCACGTGGTGTGTTAAACATCACAGTCGGGGCAAAAGAGAAAATCGCCCTTAATTAGCCCTGCTACTGAGTCAATGTGCAGCCACCCGTGAGTGACTTGAAATGAGCGGCTCTGTGTACACCAAGGTCCTCATGTGGTCTGACCTTCACAAAGGTCACCTCTAATAGCTTTCACACACTTCTGAGCAGCAAAGACAACACATCTGGATGCATTCAAAACACGGTTTGATTTCTTCATTCTTAATCTTCTTTGAAGAACTGCACTTGCATAACACTAAGAACTCAAGATAGCTCACCACAGGAAGATCGTAAACACGTTTAAATGAATTTAACTGAAACTGATCATTTAAAAACTATTTTTTACTATATTTATACACAAGCAGCCTGCACATTGTAGATCTTGCAGTCTTTGATCATTTTAAAAACACTAAGCTGCAGCTATGCACATACTTTGAATAGATTTTTTTTTCTGAATTGTCAGTAAGATCATAACATCTTTGATAAGTTTCTTGTACTAACAATGAGGGCTACAGAGAGCACAGACCTTCTCCTTAATAATAACAACAGTAACAACAATAAAAATAATACCACAGTTTATTTATGTAGTGCTCTGCTAGATGGCCAGAGTCTCTACAAATAATCGGACACCTATGAACTGAGACAGAGACAAAGCTGGCACATACAGAATGCCATAAACAGCAAAAAGAGAACCAAGTCACTGTGAAATAATGAAACCTGAAAGCGTAGTTTGAAAAGTTGATTCTTGACAGCTGTCTTAATTAATTGTGCTCTTAAATGCTCTTTAATCTACATCATCCCCAGTTCTGTCCTCTCCATCCTCTCCTTATTCCCACATCCATCTCTCTAATCTCACAGGGGGGACTGAAAAAAAACAGCCAGATGTGCTCTCCTGTCCTGTGCCTTTTCCACTTTCACAACACTACCTCTTTGTTTAAAGACAGCACCTCCTCCCTGCAGACTCTCTGCCATACAGTCAATGGCCACCCCTCCAACTTACTCTGGAGTTTAGGTTCAGACACTATCTCCACCACACTAGTTAAAAGAGCAACGCTTTTCTGCTTTACATGGGATATCTTCAAGTTCTGTTAGGCAGGAAGATCAGACCACCAGGGACTGCAATAATGTGTTGTGATACTTTGAGAAGCCACTGTCTACTAAATGTGGAAAAGCTGCCCAGCACAGGGCAAATGGGGCCTGTTTGTATGGAAACTGTACTGTTTCTACCCTTTGTGGCTCTTTTCTCTCAGTCTCCAGAGTGCAGAAGGGCTATTTTCAGGTCTGCCACTGTTTTGGAATGCTTTTTAGATTTGAATCGCTTGGGTTTTTTTAAGTTTCAAAACAAAAGGACGGTGAAACAAAAACACGTCTTGTAAAATGTAAATTTTTGGAGATGTTTCTGCAATGAAAGTCATCAAAGTACCAGCCCAGTTCAGGGTTTGCAGGCATTCAAACCAGGTACAGAGAGAAATGCAGGTCACCTTGCTATTCTTACATCCAGACTGCCCATCAAGCTCTCATATTCAGTGAACAAAACACCTCATACTTCAGCATATTACATTATGTCATATGAAAACAACAGTGGCTCGCCAAACTCCCGAATCCCTCTTCAGGCTGTTCCTCTGCTCTAACGTCTTTCAGATGTACCAAGTAGCAAGCTTAAAGATTACCATGTCTCTACAGACTCAGCTCTACAATGAGGTTGCCTTCAACGAGCTGCCAGTTCAAATAGTAGGACACCGATACTTCGTATCATCGACAAGCTTTAAAGAGCTGCAAATTATTTCACTGCTCGACGACGCCGCAAGAATGACTAGCAAGCCGGGGTGTGAAGCGTGCAGGCATGTCAGCCGCATGAAGTGTAATGTCCCAGGCAGGGGAAGGGAAACACGGAGGGGAATCTCCGTTCTGACAAATGGAACAGCTGTCCACCTTGTGCTACTTAATGCCACGGTAACACAGAGGTCGTGGTATTTCGCTGCACTGGCTAACTGGGCTTGCTGCTTTTCTTTTGCTTGTTGTAAGTGGTCCACTGAGTTTAAGTTTCTTTACTACAGTGGTGAATTCAACGATCTGACTCTACTTTATTAATGTCAATACTTTGTGGCCCACCGGATGTAAATATGAAATTTTATTTTGCGATTTTTATATTTTTGTGTTATGTGTCTGTTCAGGCTGCCTCAGCACTGCTACCTGTTTGCTTTATACTGACAAATGGGGGTTTGTTCGTGTGGTTAATTTGTCTGTATAATATGTAACATCTGCAATTTCTTCTATAAAGTGGTATGAGGCACATTCTTGTAAAAGGCACTATATAAAATAAATTGAATTGAATTGAATTGAATTTGTGCAGAGCGTGTGACCACCGCTGCCTCTTCCCTCTGTACAAAGGCATTCTCACTCCCACATGGCAGAGATGCAGTCAGGGGTTATTGCAGCATGTCACCTACAGAGCGGACGCGATGGCTAACAGCCAAGGGCCCATGCTGAACGGATACACCAGCCGGGACCCAGGCTTCGGACACAAATCTCTGACTTGTCATCCCTGGGGAGGGCCAGAGGTCGATGTGGAGATAAGGGCGGAAGGCCTTGGCATTCAGTTACTGGATTGTGTCCTTTCCTGTGTGGTCAGTGTGCGGAGGCCCACTTGGCTGTAGATATTACACTGGGCGGACGGAGGGGATTCCCATCACCCTTGGATCATTACGCTATGAATACAACCAGGCCTCACCCCACCAACAATCCTTGAGATGAAAAACAAAGGCTTAGATATGCAAAAAAACAGGATGCATTGACGTACTGTACAAAGGGAAAGATATTTGCTTCCTGACACTGCTGTGTAACTTTGTACCTGGGCGAGGAATTTGTATGGGAGAAATCCTGACGCTTGCACACGCATGCACAAAAATAGGCCAGTTAACTGTAACCCCGTCCCCTGCGAAATACCTTGCTGGAGCAACAGGAAGAGGTGGTCATGTGCGTGCTTACCTGTGTGAGAGTAAATGAACCACAGTGCTCCTGTTAGCAGCGCCCCGATCACGAAAGCTGCAAAGGCGATTCCAACCACAGTGGGAGTACTCAGGAAGTGTCCCTGTGCTGGAAACGAAGACACTACGTCACCTTCGCAGGTTTCATGTCAATTACTGTGATGTTATATAACATCAATAATAACTTATTATCGACTTGGAAGCCATACGCTGTTAGTCACAGGCATATTAACAACATTGCTCCACAGCATTGTTCAAAATGTGATTTACACATTTGACATGAACCTGGGTTAATAAAGTGTACTTACGTTGAACTGGGGGGCTTTCAGGGATGTTTGTCCAGGAGGGGGGAACTGAAAATAACAGAGGCCTGACTGTAAGCACTTTATTGAGGCCATGTACCATTTTTACATGACAACCTGGCATCAGAGTTCACCTTTGTTTTGACGCTAACATATTAGTTACCTTTAGCTCAGTGACAGGGCAGTAAGGGTGTCTCTTAATAAATCACTAAAGACTGGGAGCTGATGAAATTCGATACGCTGCAGCAGAGCAGAGAGTTACTCCTGCTGGGGTTTACTATCTTAGTGAGCGTGGTCATTTCTACACAGGGGAAGAATGTTGTTTTCAATTTACAAACTACTTAACTCAGTTCTCAGTCTACAGTTTCACCAAAGGGAATCTATGGCCTTTGAGTTTACATAACCTGTCTGGAAAGTATTAGTCATAAAAAACTATCACTATAAAAGAGACTACCCGATCTGCCAATTGTGAATAGACTTAATAGGAAAAATATTTTAATGTTTTAATGAAGTCTCTGATGGGTTAGCACCCTGTCTTGAGCCCTATGTTAACTAATACAGATTCTAGCTCTGTGTGGCACAGCTGAGCCCATCACGTAAATGGTCTGTGTGCGACAGAGCTGAGCCCATCACGTAAATGGTCTGTGTGCGACAGAGCTGAGCCAATCATGTCAGTGGTCTGTGTGTGGCACAGCTGAGCCCATCACGTAAATGGTCTGTGTGTGACAGAGCTGAGCCCATCATGTCAGTGGTCTGTGTGTGACAGAACTAAGCCCATTGTGTAAGTGGTCTGTGTGCGACAGAGCTGAGCCCATCATGTCAGTGGTCTGTGTGCGACAGAGCTGAGCCCATCATGTCAGTGATCTTTTTGCGACAGAGCTGAGCCCATCATGTCAGTGAGCTGTTTGCGACAGCCCTGAGCCCATCATGTCAGTGGTCTGTGTGCGACAGAACTTAGCCTATCATGTTAGTGGTCTGTGTGTGACAGAACTGAGCTCATCATGTCAGTTGTCTGTGTGTGACAGAACTGAGCCCATCATGTCAGTGGTCTGTGTGTGACAGAGCTGAGCCCATCATGTCAGTAGTCTGTGTGCGACAGAGCTGAGCCCATCAAATAAAAGGTCTGTGTGCAACAGAACCAGAGTACTGAAGCTTCCTATGGCCAGACAAGAGAATGCTATGGATGTGGTGGGAGACATTTATTATTTTAGCAGGCTTCAATTCCACTAATGCTTGAATCAATAAATATGATATTACTTCTGTGTGCCCAAGATAATAAACGTGAAGAAAGTTTCAACCTAGTATTGCTGTGCACAAATCAGTTAAAAAGTATTATCCTTTGTTAACCTGACTTTGACCTTTGATCCAGTTCTTCACTATCAGGCCAGCTGAGTTTCTCAACTGTTTCTGAAATTTACATCAAATACAATGCAGATCTGTGGATGCTGTATTCAGTCATTAGGTGTGCGGTCTGATGAGGCAGCTGTATGGGCCGCCCCACTGTGCAGGCAGTTTCGGTGGGGTCTCAGCTACCCTGCTCCTGTGACATGGCACCTTGTGATTCTCCGTCCACTTCACAGACCCCTACATCCAGGTTTAAATGCATTAGCTCCAGCAATAAGCAAATAAAGCGAGAGGAAATAAAGAGGAAGGTCGATGAAGCTGAGCCTCAGAAAGGCAGCTGAGACCATAACTGTTCACCAAAAACCATCTGCCTCAAGTGTCGGGAACTAAAGCTTTTGTCACCCTTCATCGTCCTCCTACCTTTGCTCTCCCTGCTCTGCAAACAAGCCCAAATCCAAAGAGGCTTTGGCTAATCTCTTCATTTGTCTGCCCTTGCTGTCTGAAAGCTAGGTAACAGGAGTATAAGTAAGGCAATGTGGACCTCCCTCCAGCTGGACCAGAAAGGGCTCATTTACAGTCACCGACGGCCCTCGAGCTTGCCAGCGGCCCTCAAACGGCTCTCTTTGATTCGGGGATTAACCCAAATGCCCGGGAATCCTGCTGCACTGTGAAAGACTGCTTGTTTTCTTTGCCATCTTCGCATGAGAGATGCCTTTGTGCTATAAACACACTTCAAAAGCGGGGCCTTTTTTCATTACTTTCATGGCATATCTGAATTTACCTAATTGCGACCCACAGATGAGGGGGGGGGAACCAAATCCAGACTCATAGGGACACTACTGACAGACATGCGGCCTGAGCCTGTGCGCTGAGCTCTGCACAGCGCAGACAGGTTCTACACACCTGACCAACAGGTACTGGCTAAATAATGACATTTCTCATGGTATGAGGTATTCACCTCGGCAGCACAACTGTGCGCAGACTCGAAAATAAGCCAGGCACAAGTTTCAGGATGAAGCCGTAAAGAGCCCCTTTGGAGGCAAAACGAAAGTGCTTTTGGTTTAACATGAAGAAAGGAGGCACGTCTCACGGCGTCCAGAGGAGGACACTCAGCAGCTTTTAGCCTTCAGGCCATCCGCTCAGCTGCCGCTACTGTGTCCTGACATGAGTGTGTCTCCCAGCAAATGATAATAAGCCACGCCCACTGCGGTGTCACGCACAGTCCCCAGAACGCACATGGCCCCGGCTCTGGCTCCGGCCTTGTGTTCTGGCACATGTCCCATACCAACCCCAGCCCTCTGGCGCTCGTGTGGAATGGGGCGCCTCAGAGCCGCTAAATGAAAACAACTGTGGCCGCCTGCCAGATGTACCCCTACTCCACCCCCCGTTTAAATTTTTTTTACACGTTAAAAAGGTGGGGTGCGGGACAGGAGCCTACGAGGCCCTAACCTCCCGCTGGTTCCCCGTTGCTGTACGCTCCACACGCTCGGTCTGAATGGGGACTGTGACGCTGTACGCTTTGGCGGAACCCCTGGCAGCACACATAGCTCCTGCACAGCTTCTCCATCTCTGACCTTGCAAGAGATACACACACCCTAACGCTGTGTTCAGGCAAGGCGCTGAGCACTACCTTCTGGACCACGGGGTTTAAAGCTGGGCTCCACAGTCAGCGGTCTGCTGATTATCTTGGAGTTAAAGGACATAGTCATGATCATGTTGAAGCTCATGGAAGTGCAGGCCTCTTCTGGTGGCATACACTGCAGAGAGTGGCGGGGGGCGGAGTGTCAGACAGAGTCACCAATCAGCATCATGCACACCTGCTTTCAAATGCTGAAAAATGTAACATCACTGGACATGACAATCACACAATGATTCCTCCCGTCTTCTTAGTGCAGTGATGAGTGTGTAAAGCATTTCAATCATGGAAACAATTTCACTTGTTTAGTTTTGTTTCATTAAGACATCCCCACTTTTATTTCTGTTTAAGACTGTATTTTTGAACAAATGGTAACTTTCAGGGTTAATTTTGAATCACACGAAATATGTAAATGTTGTGCTAAACAGTACTGTCACCAGTTCATTTAGTGAGGTACCCACTCGAGAACTGTTTCTTCACTGATAACAGATGCCAGAATTTGTATTACACAGTTTAAGCAAATCTTTATGAAACAGCTCAAACTTTTAAAAGACTTTAAAATAATTCACATAACCTGTGCCTAAATTTATGACTGAAGCCATTTTAAAAATCAAGCCAAAGTTAGTATCATTACCTATTAAATTGCAGTTACTCGAAAAATCCCTTTAGCTATGCCTTAATGATTGCATCCTTCCTTCCCAGAAACAAGACATAATGCAGTAAAGGTCAAATCCAGCTTTGAAACACCACATCTTATATCTGTCTTCATCCTGCAGTGACAAAGCTTTGTACTTAGTCTGACTGAAACAGACCAAACTCCTGTCATCGCTATGAAAAACCTAAACCTTTCTGTCACATTAAGTATGAGGGATGATGACAACAAAGGCTCACTGTGACCCCAATGTCACAGCGACAGGATTAATTAACTGCAGAGGGTTACCATAGAAACATGACCCGCCTGCATCCATAATGGACGTAAGAGCATTATGGTGGCATGAGGCCAGGCAAGCTACAGCAGTGGGTCAGAGAGGGAGGCGCAAGATGGGAAGGTGCTTACCGTGACCAGGTCTGGGCTCTCGGTGGGCCATCTGGAGCACAAGCTGACAGAGCAGTGCATGAACAGCAGCGAGGAATTCAACCTCGACCTGAAGGTGAAGCTGAACCTCTTCTTTTCCATGTTCCCGTCGGGCACGTCCGCGTGAAACTGGAGGGAGCTGTCCGAGGGGCACACGTTCTCCACGAGCACATAGTCCGATGTGACGGTGGGGTTGGCGCTGACCGACACCTGGCACATTTGGATCATGAAGCCCAGGTCCCGGTCCACTGTTTTTGCTGAAATCTGAAAGACATCAAAAGAGCAAAATGTGTTTACTAAGCAAAACACTCACATTTACAAACAAAATTGTACATCTTTCGCATGTTTCGTTTTGTGCTGTACATATAAAGTGATGTGAGGAAAGGCAAGCCAAAGTCTCCCATGAAGAAGAGCTTGACGGTTTCTTGCAAAAACAATCTGTCCAAAAGCCCTGCATCTGGATTTTATGAGAAAAATAAGCAGACAGGATTCTGTCAGAGAGATCTTCTATCCAAGAACCAGGATTATGGAGTGAGACCTCATGACTCAGTTGATGTCAGAATTTCCTGTGACTCTCTGCGCCTGCACATCTTCACTTCCACGGTCCTGAACCCAGCACACTTATTCACGGCTCAAATGGCAAGTGCTGCTGGCTCAGGGTGCGAACTCGCATCGCATCGCTGTTTCTAACAACATCTCTATCGCCCGTGCTGAGGAGGGCCTGGTGGTACATTGGAAGATGTTCTCCTGAAGCCCAAAGCACACGAGTGCCAGAGGTCCTATAAATTTCAGCTGTTGTCGGGGATTGTTGTGGGATGCTGGTGTCTATACATGCCCCCTCCAAACGGCGAGAAAGCTGATGTGTGTAGCACCCGGATGTGGCTGGTGGATGGGGCGGCCCACAGTCGCCTCTTTGTGTCCCGCTGGCCCAACATGCGTGCCACTGGTGCAACTTATCGAGCCTGGAATCTGCTATCAATCAAGTGCTCATGGAGGATCGCATTGCGGCCGTCAGCCTCTCCCCACGGGCTTCTTGATGCCTTTTCCAGCCTTCAAAGCACCTGTGCCAGTACCCTTGAACTGCAAAGAGATCAACTACAAAACCGTCCCCGACAGCCTAAGACTGCTACTAGCCTTGGGGGGGGGGTCAGGAAACAGGTGCAGTGTAGACTTTAGAACCCAGCAGCCACAGATGGTTAAGAAAGCCACACTCAGAGATGAGCATGCAGAGCCAAGGCTGACACCAAGCTACGCTAGGCTTCATCATTTGACTCATTTAAAAAAAAAATCTGACATCCAAAAGCAGACACCAGCACACATAGGTCTACACATACAGAACTCGTATATGTTATTTACCCACTGAAATACAGTATACACACCTAAATCACATGCCTTCTATGAGGAGAACTATCGCAAATATAAAACGTGACACGTCTCCTACGTGGAGTGTGTGCATTTGGAAAGAGGTGTGCATTTACAAGCCAAATGCTGCTGCTTACCTCGACATAGACAGGCATGTTGTCTGAGGTGGTGAGCAGAGCTTCAGGCACAGGATGTTTGAAGTTGTCTTTGCCATAGAGCTCCATGGTAAAGGTCATGTTGGGATGGACCGGGCCCTTCCTGGGCCTGGCCCTTGGGAATATTGGACTTGCTGCCATGTTCGTCTTCCTGTATGTGCAGTTGAACTGTGAAGTGGGTGGAACACACAGAGCAGCTGTTACCCGCATCCCAGGCAGACACATTAGTAGCACGCGCTCTCCTGCAGGACGGAATGCGAGAGGCGACCTGACGCGGGACACCTCTGCACTCTCGCTCTAAATGGAAAGGGAGGCAGCGCTCCAAGCATCAGGTCACAAGTTCAACAGACAGATGTTACAGACGAGGCCTGGAGAGGAGACTTTCGCTGGAACAGGGGGATGCTGTGGGAGGGCCTATCTCAGCATCTGGGCAAGACTCACACACACCAGCTGCGTCCTGCTCCGCACTTAACGCTGCTGATATGATGGCAACTATCTACATTCACACTCCGCTAATAGGTTCTGAACCTGCGCTGATTCCTTTGTACAGCGCTAATGAACAGCGTCAGCAAGACACAGAGGTGTGTGCGTCCAGACTTTGCACTGCTTGAAATTTACGTGTTTACAGTGTTGCTTGTGGCTTCGGTCTAGCCCATGTGGACGTGCAGTCGTATGTGTCAAAAACAGGTACAGTTTGAAATTAATAAACACTGAAAGCATGAGAATTAAGGGGAAGACTTACTGGGATGGGCAGAACTAGAGGCTCCATGTGGTCTAGGATGGCTCTGCCCATCCCTTCAGTGTCCGATAGGAAGCCGCTGTCACCTGACTCCATGTCTTCATAGTCTCCATGCCAACCACTCCCCTCGTCTGGCTCTGACCTGTTTATGAGAATCTGACAAAGAACAACTTACTGAAACCTTTTGGATAAAAATAAAAAAACAAAAATAACAGCTGCTTATGATGAACAAAGTAAATTTAAAACCTAATAGGCACTTCCAAGGTCAGACAGCCTCCTGGTGAAATTTGGGCCCAAAGAGGTTATAAACTGAAGCTAACTGTCACACTCTACACACATATGAGAACAACAAATCGGCCAAAATATCCAGGAAGAGATGAGGTAGTGGAACCAGAGATTGCCACATCAAAAACAAAGGCCATTCCAGGAAACACGTTCTCATTGTTATTTATTTATTCCTTTTTGTTGGTTTTTCCTTTTAAGATAATTAAGAGTAGCACCGGGTCCAACATCTACTTAAGATGTGGCCACGTTTGGGTCAGGAGGGTTTTGGAAGTCTTGAGAAAAGACGGAGGAGAGTGATGAAACACGATGAGAATTTGATGCGGGAGTGCAGCTGTCATGAGAGAATGCTGATCTACAGTAATCACAGGAACAGAAAGTGGCTTGATCCCAGAACACTGTACACGACTCAATGAACCCCTCTCCTCTCGTTGCTTTCCCAGCGCCCACTGGAGGCACCCTGCCATTTACTTTTCACACACTTCTAATGACCTTGTTGGTGTAGATGATGGAGGGTCCCTGGGGGAGCGGAGTGGTCAGGCATCCAGGCAGCAGAGTCTCCAGGACATAGTGAGTACCATTATTCGTGGCTTTACAAGATGGGTCCAGCAGGGTGATCTCATTAACTTCAATCTTCTCCGCCTGGAGATGAACATGCAGAAATTAGTGTACATGCCTGCTCCGTGTCGTGGTCTACATTCCTGCCATACGCTGATCTACATTCGCCTTTGGTCCACTCATGCCCTAAACATTCTTGCAAACACTAAACACTAAGTATAAACATTGTCACGCAATGGCCAGAAACAGCATATTGTTTTACTGCAGATCACAGCATCAAACTATTTTATTTGTTATATACATATACGTTTAGTCTGAGCAGGGAAACATGTCTGTTGTGTTGCTTATTCCTCCTAATGATGTTTACCATGTGCTAGTTAGAGTTACAACATAAAAATGCAGAGAACCTCCGGCACACGCACCAAAGCTTTATTTACGACTGTCCAAAGTCTGAGCAAAGCTATGATGTGGTCCCCTGTGCCTAGCCTGTGTTCTGGTGCCTACAAGTGTGGCACGACCACACTCTGCCTGGAAGAAATCAGACAGTCTGGCTGAGGCAGCCGTGAACGGAAGCGGCGTGGCACGGGCCTGAGAAAGCCCGCCACAGCCTCACACTAAGGCTTTATGCCAGCCCTTCGGTGCTTGAGCGCGTTTGTGAAAATTCGCTCGCCTAATTGATCCAAATAAAACACAATGACTTCAGAGTTTTCTGAGACATTATTTAAATAATTACAATCGCATGTGAGGAAACTAAAGTACGCATGATGACAATGTGCTCTCAATATGCTCAGATGAATTTGTCGGTTAATTAATGCAATGCAAGTTAAAAACCTTTGATTTTAGTAATCCTACAGCACAATTTCTCTGCATCTCCGCAGCATCCACGGTCTCCTTTGGATACACCAAACATAATGCTACACTTAACAACACGGCAAAATGAGCAGCCTTCGGTACAACAACGATTGAGTTCGACTTTGTTGATCATTGAGGTGGTATAACTTCTTACATCAGAAAGTGCTGAAGATCGATCACAGCAGCAATTTAGCAGAATAAAATCCTGGTAAAAAGTAAAAGCCACTCTTCTGTTAGTACATGCTAGCGCTATGCTATCAGGCTAGTGGCATGACACCCACCTGCAGGCGCTCCTGGTCCAAGCTGACCACCATCTTGTGCTCCTCACACTGCACGTTCAGGCCGAGGTCCAGGACGCCCTGCTCTGGCAGCTCCAGCTCAGAAGGTGGTCCCCCAAAGAACCTGTCCAGGTCCAGAGGCCCGGCATGAGGGAAAAGGGGAAAGGGCAGCTCCAGGCCAGGTGAGGAACTGCCTGGGCCTGGCTGTGGGTTCGACTGTAGCAGAATCGCCAGCTCCGGGGGTAACTCGCTCCTCAGAAAATCCTCTGGGACATCTGTATGTTAACAAGCAACCATTGGCAAAAAAAACCCCTTACTCTCTTAGACATTTGTAAGCTGGAGAAATGACAACGAAAGAAGTAAAACTGGACAGAGACATGGTGACAATAAGAGACAGCAGGCCGCGCTGCTCTCCCACCTGACTCCCTCAGGCGCAGGTTGAAGATGTTCGCCACAGGTGTGCTGGTGAAGGAGGTCACCGGGTTGAAGCCATGCTCTTCAGCCCAGTGGATCAGAGCCTGAGGGTCTGAAGGCAGGTGGTGCTTGTGGATCTTCGCTGTGCTGCTGTCCACGTCTAGACCGAGAGTGACGCTGTCCGATGTCTGTGCGACAGGGAGGAAAATGTCTGTGCGTGTTTGTGCTTAGCGGCCTGGTGGCTCAATGGGTACAACATCAGGCTGGGATGTGGGAGCAAGACACTCAGCACCAGCTCCCTGGACACTGCATGTGGCTGGCTGCCCACTGTTCCCATCATGGGACGGGTTAAATGCAGAGAAGTAATTTCCCTGTAGGATTAATAAAGTACTATAAAAAAATGGAAGTCAAGAAGAAAGAAAACGTGCAGGGGGCAGGTTACTGTAGGTTACCTCAAAGCCAAACTGCTGCAGTTTACTGAAAAAAACTATAAAGCTTAATGGTGAGGTATATGTAAGCACATGCAGAACCTTCTGTAAGGTTTGTTATATTGAAATGTATGAGGGACCCTGTGATACAGAAGATATAAAACATGTACAACAGGAATAGCCTAAGGCATATATCTTGTGTAAATACTGCCTTCATTGTTAATGGCATAAAAAAATAACTTAAATGGATTTAATCACCATTAAACAGCTGCATATTGTAAGCAAAATAGGAATGAAGGCAGTTTTTAAAGACAGCATGAAACTACCCCTGCCACTATTAAAGTGACTAATTTAGGCTTGTTTTTCTGGGCCAAGTAAAAAATCAGCTGATATTTTTATCTATATATCAGTCTCAGCCCTCAAGAAAAACAAGGAACTTTTCCTCTTCCACGTAAGATAAATAAAAACCGAAGGCTTTGTGCTAAGGGACAAACGCAACCTTTTAACACGTTAAACGCATCACGTCCTGTGTATTATCACCTCCCGGAAGCTCTGACTTCATGGATAAGGCTCCAGTCATTTCAAACTAAGCTACTGTATTTTTTCTAATCCAATAATCAGCTATCCCGTTTTGTTATTAGCGCAACCCTAAAAGTCACGTTGAGATAAACGTGTCTTGTCGTGATCCCAGGAAAGGCAGACTCTTGTCGGCAGCAGCCTCCATTTCCTTTCATCACCAGAGCTCAGATGATTTTCATGTTCAGGGACGTTGGGGACCTGGCACAGGAGCCCTAACGCTGCCGGGGCACCTCAGCGGCTGTTCCGTCATCAGTGGCGCGACACCAGTGTGTCCAGCCTCGGCCTGAATTCCACATTTGTTCCCCAGTTGCTCGGCCTGTTAATGCGGCTGGACGCTAATCCCTTCCCACACCCATTTCCCACGGACCCACGCTGCCTTCGCATTGCGTCGCCGCCATTCTTTAGACGGTAGCAGGGCTTTGATTTTATGAGCCTATAGTATCACGCACATAGCCCGCATTCCTCTGCCCTGTGCAGGATCATGACTTGTTCACACGTACACACGCACACACACACATACGAACACAGACACCTATGTAGGTTAAGGAGACATGCAGTAATATGAAGCACTGACCAGTCAAGCTAAAACACTGCAGAATCTTAACTATCCACATTACCAAACATATGTACATGGTAGAATAAGCCAGTTATTCAGTATTTTTTCCACTGTTACTATATCAGTCTGAAGAAGCCTTTTGGTAAAAGGTGAAACGTTTCTGCAAAACAAGAAAAGTCCAGTTGACATGACTCAACTTCCACATAACCCCACATGGATAACTGAGACTCTTCATAGACATACTGTTACTATACTGATGCAATGGGCAGGAGTTCTGCACAAATTATGCCCTATTTTTTTCATTTTGGGATTATAATCAAACAGTTTGACAAAACTCGAAAAAAGCCTTTCCTCTTGGTATTCTTTTTTAGCAGAGCTCACGCAAGAGAACAAGGACTGTGCTGTCTAGCCAATGGACTCCCTGCACCTCTGGCCAAACCACCGGCCTCACTCACACAAGTCCAGGTGACTTACAGGCTCGTCAGGGCACCTGTGCAAACACAGCAGAGCTGCAGAGCTGCAGAGCTGCGCTAATTCAGGCAAATCAAGGGGGGGGGGGTCGTTTACTCTGGGTCCATGTTTGGGATCGAAAGAGGAATATGATAAATGGGCCGGGAGAGGGCACTAACTGCCTCCCCCCTGAACCCCCTCCCAGAGGAAGCATCCACAGACTCAGTGAACTGCAAACACTGCTTTGCAGGCGGGTGAGTGGCTTACTGTCCCCGGGTCCCCAGGCCACCCGTGTCATTCCTGTGCTGTGGTCAAACCACCAAGGTTCAGGTTTCCACATCTTCCCAGCTGTTTATTTTCCTAGTCAGGGTCGGAAGTACATTTTTCCCCACTCATACAAAAAGCCTATTTAAAGGTGCAACTATTACATTTTTTTAAGCTATATGTCTCGAGTTCTGCGGTATGTCAAAGTGAACTGTAAGATTTACGTCAGGTACATTTCACGAATGTGTTAACAGGTGTCGGTAGATCATGAAAAGCAGACTCACTAACATTTTAATATTATCCTTTCCACACCTGAATATCAGCAATATCCACCTGGCGTCTGTAATAGGACAAGCATTCTAGTCATGGCTGATTGATGCGTCTCCAATATTCTCTATCAAGATTTTTGCATTGAGCAGCAAGTAACAGTTACAATAACTGTTGTTGCTGGGGGGGGGGGGGGGGACGCTGTGCTTATAGGTTCACTTCTTCACCATCTGCCTTGCCAGGTGACATATGACAGTGTTAGTTTTTACAGGGGTGTGTCATTTCATTTGCTGGCATCCCATCCCTCAGGCAGTGCACATGTGCTACAGGTACATTGGGAAGCACAAACAGGTGCGAGTGAGGTTGTGGAAGAGCGCACGCACCAGAACCTCCAGCTTGCCCGTGACGCCGTGGGTCCTGATCACCCAGTTGACAGACTTCTCGCACTTGAGCAGGAGGACTAGGTCTCGTTGCAAAGGCCTGTGTGGAACCAGTGGCTTGATGTCTACGGTCACGTCTACCTGGAACGCGCTGCCATGGAAACAGACAGGGATGGGAGCAAGAGAGAGAGAGAGAGAGAGAGAGAGAGAGAGAGAGAGAGAGAGAGAGACCGTAAACCACTGAAAAAGAAAAAACCTGGAGCAAGAAAAGGTTGGGAATTTATCAGACTCCTTGCATATTATCATGTCTCCCCTGTCTGGCCAACTGATTAAGTCCCTGGCAGCGCTCCCAGGACACAGGACACATGTGGAGCAGTTACTACGACATAGCAGGGCTGGCCTCGCATCCACATTCCCCTGTACCACTGTTCTTCTGGGGATTTCTCTGGAGTGCCGCCACACTGTGAGGATTCTAAAACAATTACCGAACCTTTATGTGCTCCGCGAGCAAAAGGCCACGGGTACGCTCTGGAGATGGACAAGCCTTCAACAGCCTTGCTTTATCAATATCACCAAAAGTGGCGTCCATTATGTTTCTCAAGGTTTCTTGGTGCAGTCCATCTGCTCAGACAGTCTGACCTCTTTATCCGGCTACATCATAAATCTAAAAAATATCGCCTCAATAAATCCCTAATGGTTTTACAGCATATGTGTAAGTGAAAACACACACATCCAAACGCTTTAAACAGATAAGGGGGCTAATGGCCACAGGCAACAGATACCTCCAAAAATTGTGCAGAGAAACAAAAAGCAAACAGCTTAATCAAATGAATTAGTCAAAATGTTTTCTTTGAAATTCTAACCCAAAATGACGATGCAAGATGTCTAATATCCTAATCAGATTTGTTGCCGTCCATTTGCAAGTGCAGTTTTTCCGTGCAAGAACTGCGTCAAGGTATTGTTATAATAAGCATGAAATGTAATGACACCAGACAGAATTGCAGAACCTCAGTTCCAGCTCCAGAATTCAGGTATCAAATGTAACCTAAGCCCATCTCTTTAAACAAACAGTTCAACAATCTTGTAACAAGAAACACAATTTCATACCGCATTCTTTTTAACCAACAAAAACATTTGTGTTTATAATGTCAGTATTATATCTACACCAACCACTGGTGTTTTTGAAAGTCTGCCAGTTTCAACTAGAACGACTTTGCGGCCTTCTAAAAATTCAGTTGTGTGGATTTACAGCAAATGATTATTGACAGCGTTTTAAAGTAATCATAAGTAACGGCCAATTTCCATATTTGGATAGTGGCTGCCATTACTGTCTGTGCATTTTATTTGTGTCACTAGTTCATCAGAACATTGTTCTCCAAACACTGATATAGTTCTAAACAATGACTCCATTACATTTACACTCTCTTTGGGTTTGTTTTAAATGATTTACAATTACTGTAAGCAGGCTGTCTTAAAAGTTAGATTAGTGTCGTTGGACTGGGTCATACTTTGGACACAGATGTACAAGTAGATAAGGGAACACTACAGTTTGGAGATAATAACATACTGAACTTCTGGCTGTTCCATGGAGAGCACAAATGTGTGTGCTCCAGGTGCGTGCTGAGAAGCCGCTCCCCTGACTGGAGGCAGGAGGGGGATTTATACCTGCTAGAGTTGGGAGCCTGCAGCTCAATGATGTGGACCTCACGGTCCTGGGTCCGGCCGGAGAGGACACAGCCCCGAGACGGCTGGGCTTCCTCATACGCCGCAAGGTAGTTCACAGACAGGAATTTGTTGTCAATCTTGCAGGTGTCAGAGAACATGAGGTCTGGAAGGTAAAGTTGTGTGGGGAACCAGTTTAGCAAAGACCGTTTACAGGTGGGCACAAATAAAGAAGCAAATAACAGTGAGTGTGACAGGTGTTGGTTCAAGTCCCAGGAAAAGGCTTGCTGGGATCATTTATCCAAACTCCTGAAGTAAATAGACGGTGTTGCTTTAGACAGACTGAAGCTTCAGTCTCTTTGGATAAACTTGTCAGCTAAGAAAACTAAAACAACAATAACATGCAATGGTATAAATATTAGTGGCTGTACTTCACGTTAACTGGAGCAATAAATCGAAGGCTTTCTGGGGGTCTGAAACCCAGAATCATGTGACCAAACGCTTGGCTTGTGTAATAACAGCTCTACAAACTGTAAAAGGCCTGTCACTTGGTTTAGTGTGGAAGATACAAAATACAAAGTGTTTGGCTTTTAATTGGCTAGAAGTTTTGACCCAAAAGCTCATCGCCAGGGCTACAGGTCTGAAACAATGTTTGACAGCAGTTTAAGAGCAGAAAGCACTGACGCACAGAACTGTTCATAGTTACTGTCTGGCGTTTTCCCATTATTGTTTTCCTGGGATTGCTCAAACGTTTTCAATGGTGCCCCCCCACAGCCCCCATCTCTTTGTTCTTCTGCCGAACACGAAAAGTATGGGCTGCCTTTCTCCACTTAGGGAAAATGGAAGACAGGTGCTGCCTTATTAGGTGTGCTCTATGTGGGGAGCAGAGAGGACACGTCGTGTCTACACTTAAACGTTGGCATTTCTCCCCCAGCAGTCGTGATGGATTCTGCCACTGAGCAGAGCCTGGCACTGACAGAGAGAGATAGAGATAAACCATGAGGGTGGGGTGTGCATGGTTTTAATCATGGGGGGGGGGTTGCAAGTGACACGATAAATTTAAGCCCAAAAGGTATACATTAACGTACGTGACAGCAGGCACCACACAGTCCTTTCCTCAGGTCAGAGGGTTAAGAATTTTCATGCCAAGAGGGAAGTATGGCGTTTTCCAAACACTGGAGATAATGCAGGACTTGTTTAATTAGAAGTAGATAAAGCTCTTATCTACTACACACTGTCAAAAAAGGGAGACACGTTCAATGAATGTACTGCAGGGCACTGTCAGAATTCTTGGAAGACCCGGACTGCGCCAGAAAACCAGAGTGTGCTTTGCCTTTTTTTAAACAGTTGTACAGAGCAGCAGCACCCTTTCACTAAGAAAAGGACTTCTCCTCGCTCACTTAAAGAATCATCCCACCTCGTTGTGCTGGCTTTGCTAGCAGCACCAGCTCAAGACCTTCTCAGCCTGCTCCAGCTTAAGACCTTCTCAGCCTGCTCCAGCTCAAGACCTTCTCAGCCTGCTCTAGCACATTCTCCACAATGTTCGTCCATCCCACATTACTCTGGAACAGGATATGTTTCCCTGACCCATTACTGCGTGCAGCCTCATCTGTCATAAACTTCGTATAAATTGCCGGGCTTTCGGCACACTTCCTAGACTTCAGAAAAACAACAGAACACATGCCAAGCACACGTCATTCATCTAAAAAAACCCTCTCTCTTACTTGCATCTGTTTACTGGAAGAATAGAACGTTCTAAAGATTTATACTAAGCAAAGCTGTTGTCTAAACCCGTTACATTCAAACAATGCAGTAATTTACAGTCCATGTTAGGGCTGTAAACGTGGGATCTGCACCCCTTCACTCTCTTTCAGACCAGTTTCCCCCCTTTTATTCCCCTGCTCTCTCTCGCTCTCTCTTTGTCTCTCTCCCTCTCCGCCAATATGCAATAGCAAAACTATAAACAATATGGCTGGCCGGCGGCCCGGCACACCGGCTAGCAACAGGAGCTGCTGCTCAGTCCATTTTCATCAGCGTCCGAGAGCACTTTACCATCAAGCCGCCGGCCCTTGCTCCAGCACACGTGGCCCTGTGTCACTGGAGACGGTGACGCACAAGTGAAAACTCTGATTTAAGAAGAAAAACATTCAAGGAACATTGCTCGAGGTCTTTAATTTACACAATTAGTTAAAATGATGCCTTCCTTAACTCAAAGAGCTAAGTGTTTCTAAGGTGTCTGGTGAACCACTGCAGCGCAAGTCCAGACAATGGACCGTCAAACTTTTCCACTGAAAATGAGTATCTCTGTGATTTAGAAGACAGTAATGAGAGAAACGTGTAAAGTATCCAAGTCAGGGAGGACTTGTGTGGTGCAAGGAATAATGAACCATCTTGGCTCTGTCCCCAGCCCCTCCCTCTCTTCACCTCATGTCAACATACCTTCGCCCACACTGATGTACACATTCGGAGCCACCTTGAGCTCTGAGAAGGAAGTGACCGCCTTGTACTTCTCCTTGGCCCAGCTCAAGAGCTGCTCGTTGTCCTGTGGAAGTTCCACATTCTGCACCTCACAGGAGTGGGAGAAGTTCCTGGTCTCAGTCTGGAGCCTGGAACCTTTGGACACCTGAAGGAAGACAAACATGGCAGTGGTGATGGACGCTGTCGGTCAGACAGACAGAGGTGTTGCTTTACTGTAGTACTGATGAAGGTGGGTGGTAACCCCATGTTCCATGACTGGACCCCAGTACCAGGTGCAATCCCCACAATTCCCGACTCTTTTTCTTGCATGCACTTTCCATGTTCCTTCTTGGGCTGAAAGCACCAGCTATATTCCATAGCGGGAGATGGTGCAGTAGGCTCAAGTAACGAGACGGGAGCCACCGAGGCACTGTGGGGTTAAGAGAGACCACGGCCTGGTCACCCCTGTGGATTTAGCTTTCACTCATTAGGGTGCCCCCAAAGGAGGAAATCCAACAAGCTGCCATTTGGCATAATGAGGTAAAATGATATGTAGAGCAGGGAGGTGTTTCATACTATTCTAAAGGCAGTGGTGGGTGAAGATTTATGCTTAGATTCCCAGTACAAATCATGATGAATTAGTGGGTCAGGCAGGACAAGGACAGAGATGTAATTTCAGTGCCATGTCTACAGTTACAAGCCTTTATATGGAACAATTAGTCAATATACCGTAAGAACGTATATACACAAAGAAGGCAGTCTTCATTTATGTATCCATTACTGTCTACACTTGCAACTGCAATGTTACCAGAAAAAAGTAAATTGGTACAGCCTGATGCTGAATTGTAACTATAACCTGCAGACAATGGTGGCTCATCCAGGACCGGGATTAAACACCAATATTTCAAAGGTACAAGAAGATTAAATGCTGAAATCTGACACAATCAAAAAAAGGGATTACTAAGTAATCAAGGCAAATGGGAAAGCCTGATGTGCTGGCTAATTTGAGAATGTAAACATGAAACTGGCCAACGCTCATGCTGCCAAAGACAAATCGTCCACAGGACTTTCTCAATGCTGCTTCAAGGCTGTACAAAGCTATCTCTCTGCACTTTTACACACAAGTGCTTTGCACAATAAGGGGTCGGGTTTCAGGCGTTTATATAACGTCTTCTCGTGCGTCATGTGGAATCCAGCTGGGCCTCTTGCTGCAGCTATCACAGAGTGCTTTGGCAAATTGCAGACAGCACCTCCTGCTGGCCAGAGGTGGCCATCAGCTCTCAGCAGGCAGCATCCTTCCAGTCTGACTGCAGACCGACACCACAAGTTCAGCGCTTTATTCTAGAACACAGAAACGCTTTATTCCCACTAAAAAAGCTTTTGCCACATCGTGTGATAGAAACATTCATTTAAAAAAATCGGTTTCACAA
This sequence comes from Chitala chitala, assembly GCA_025773905.1. Classification (NCBI taxonomy): domain Eukaryota; kingdom Metazoa; phylum Chordata; class Actinopteri; order Osteoglossiformes; family Notopteridae; genus Chitala; species Chitala chitala. The sequence goes on from JABJVR010047540.1 coordinate 21,208, forward strand.
CTAACAAGATAACACAAAACATACTGAGAAGTTATAAGGTGTGAAGAGCTCCCCAAGAGATTAGGTGAGGTCTGGAAAAGGGCGTGTGTCATTCCTGACGAGTCAGCTGGGATCGTTTGGTGAGATGACTCTGACCCACTGATAAGCACACACACCATACACTAAATATTCACATATGTGTGGAGCAGTGAGCTCAGCGAAACCCTGATGCTTTCACACGTGGTTTAGACAAGATCTCCTCTGTGTTCCATTGTTTGCTTTCTTTTTCAGCGTCTCATGTGCAGTAAAGGGTGCTGTCACTATACACTGTCTCAATGGGAGCACATCTAGTTTAAAAAGAAGAAACATTTAATATTTCTCCTTGAATCGCTGCTTGTTCAAAATCTTAAAGAAAACTAATTACGGTACGCTGACTGAGTTCCAAGTTTGTTTCACCGGCCTGACTGAGAGAGCCCGAGAAGAAAAGCAGCTTGTTTGAACTTCACATACGATACACAGAGGAAGAAAGCCTTCACATTTTCCATGTTTTCAGCTTTGTTCTACTGTTGAACATCTGCTTGGGTTTTGGTCAATCCCTTTGTTGATTCTGGTTTTCTTCCGAAAGATAGTAAAAAGAGAGAAATAACAAAATGTAAATTTGTGTTGCTTGTTATTCTGTATTATTGTTACGACTGTGACAACCATATAAACAAATACTGTGACTCTGGCTTTACATGCACTCTTGGTTACACGTGCCATAAGAAAGCAGCTGTTGTTTTGGTTGCTGAGAAGATGACGCTGAGAAGATGATTGCTCATTCAGGTGGGTTTGCAGCAAGGAATAATGTGAGCCATGTTTTTTTTTCTGAAGCAGTTCTGTTCATGTGATGGATGGGTTTTATTAACATGTTTGAATAAACTATAAAACTGCACTGTCTGAACCTTAATGTGTTCCTTCTGAGCAACTTAAAAATCACTCTGTCTGCGTTACACTTAGTTAAGACAAAAAAAACCATTCTTGCTGTTTGCTTTAATTTACAAAAAATTAAAAAACACTGAAAACAGAGTCATTTTCTCAACAATAGAGAGAGCTATGTTGGTGTCGCTTTTTCAAGACGCAGAAAGTTAGATGATGGGAAGCGTCCGCAGCGAGGACTCAGGCCGACACAGGTACCGTCAACTGCAGCGCCAAGAAGGCCAAAATCATTCGTAAGTGCTCAAACTGCTATAAAACTAGGAGGAATGAGGTGTCTGTGCTAGTGCTCTGGAAGTCTTAGGAAGAAAAGAGCCATGCTCAAGCTCACTTTAACAGGAATATATTGGCTGCTTTGGTCAACTTGTAAATGGAAGAAATTGCTTTAGCATGATGCACGACCATTGACTGAAAAAAGAGCAGAACTGTTCCTTCTCACCCACTTAAATTCCAAACCTTCGGAAAAGTGTTGGAACCACACAGTTGTCATCCTCGATTGTTATGTTGTGGTTTTCACAATGATGTCATCCAAAGCAGCCTTAAAAGACAGACTGTCTAATTAACAAACGTCACATGTAACACATGGGTATAGCAGCAAGGTTTATGCAGGGACCTCCAGAACCTTTTGGCTAATTGTGGAGGATTGTGAAAGTGGTTGACGGTCCTAAATTCAGCACTTCTTGCTGTGGGACACACCAACTTAGCTAACTGCTCAGCTTTAACGAGGACCACGTAGCAAGTCTGATCAGAGCCTCAAAGAACGACCATTGCTGACCTATACAGTTCACAGAGAGAGAGTGTGCTTTTATGGCCTAAAAAGTAGCCCAAGGTGACGTTTTAGAAGCCACGTCTCTGGAATCAGTGTCTCTCCAGTGTTACACAGGAAGGATGACCAGTGGACCATGTCCTCTTTATACTATGTTTTGAAGCAAATATTATCCTCTTCCTTAAAAGCACAATTTGTAGAGACTTCCTGTTAAGGTTCCAGCACACTCCCCCCATTGTACACCCTCATCCTTTCTCCCAGCCATGGCCTTGGGATCACGCACTATACCAACAACCCACTGACCAAACACTAACCTCAACAGCTCCCCATAAATAAAATGTTGCTATTTATCTTCGCTTTGGCAGCAGGCGACTCCAGACACACATTAGTTATAGCCTTGTTTTTGCAACATGAACTAACAAGGAACAAATCTGAAATGGGCTTGTGTCGACGTAGAGCTGTCTGTGCAGGTGAAAGCCAGGAAACTCTCCATGAACGTCCCCCTCCCCATCTGCGGCTGGAGGCCGCCACCTGAATTCACCAATTCAAGTCCAAGGTGTTACCATAAATAAACAAAACGATGACATGGCTGCATAACACGATGCTAACTGAACGTACTGTGTACTTTTTCATCTATTAAACTCAAGCAGCATGACAAAGTTTCTGTACTGAAAAACGCATCTGATTTTCCATGAGGAGACCCGATGTCGGTCAAAGAGCGTAAACAGATAGTAACTATTCCAGATAAGAACTATTCCAGATAAAATATCTGGTTTTCATTTCCCCAAGTAAATGCAAATTTAGAGAACGTTTGGCCCATATGGCTGAAATACCAAAAATGGCATCTCTGCTGGAGGTAAGATGTTAATCAAAGCCATGATCATCCTCAGTGTCTTTGGGTTACTTGTGTTAAGAGAGAAGAAAACCGAGACTCGAGTGTAGTACAAAGAGCACACCATAACGACTACTGACGGTCTGTACTTTAATCAACAAAACAAAAAGTCAATAAAGGCAGCCGCTTGGCAGATAAAACAGCACATCTAATTCCACACATCTTTAATTTCTTTATTCCACTTAAAAGAGTGACTCAGTACAAAAATGTGCTTACTATAATGTTCCCAAATCTCTTCTTCTGGATTCTGTCCCCTTAACTTAAGTAAATCTGCGTGAAGACAATGTTGTGCTGAAATCAGTCAAAGAGCTTACCATCTGCTGTTTATAAGAAACATTGTCTTTAAAGCAACGTTGTGTTTAGTTCTGGTTTTTATTACCAACACAAAATAACAGTCTTGTATTATTGCTGAGGAAAGTGGAAAGCAAATGCTCAACTCCACGTGATTCAATTTGGTTTTCCTAAAAATTAAACTGGATGTGTTTTTTATTTCAAAACCATGCAGTACAAATGACTAACTTGACCTCTTCACTGTGCTGTTTTACATTCTGGACCATTGACAGTACTCTGGCCATCCGACATGTCTGATTGTTGTAATAAACCCCAAGAACAACAGTCATCAAGCAACTCCTTACAATGAAAAAAAGTATATATTCATTTGTTGCCAGTCTCTACTGCTACAGCAACCTTAAACTTATGCCATTAAAAATCCCTGTAGCAGCACTGTAAAATACTACATGTAATATTTTACTTGAGTAAAAAAAAAACATCCTTAACATGAAGTAAATGGAAAGGAAGACTCACAAAATAACTGACTGTTAGAAAGTCCTGCTGAGTCATGAGTCTTCCACAGTTACACAATCCCACGGTGGACAACGCATCCCAGATGGTGTCTTACGCCAAAAGGGCATTTAAATCATGAGGAGATATATGGAATTAGCTCCACACGCTTCGTGTTTCCTGCAACGGCTACAAGAAAGGTGACATCACAGAGAACAGTGCTCCCTTAAAGAGAAAACTCCTATATCTGTCACTCCCTGCATTTCCCACATAAGATGTCATTTCCAAATGAGGTACATTTACTGTTTTATTAATAAAAATCAGTGTATAACAATGCATTTATAGGGCTGTATATACCTGTAAGTGTATCTTCACCTCCCACCGAGCAACTCCTCATAAAGTTACATGCTAATGACAAGCGTTAACAGTTTATAAACTGACAGCAAGGCAGGTTGCCTTGTCTTTCAAAGTTAAGCAGCCAATTACATGAATGTTGCTTAAACTTCAACATAGCACTTTGCAGAAAACGAACAACTACTGACACCGATGATCTGCACCGAGCAAAACTCACGTACAACACTAACTCACAGAAATGTCACTAACTGTCAGGACAAAGTTTACATGTTGAGATGTTCGTAATGTAACTTCCTGCAGAAATGCCAATGGTCAGGTGCTGGGGACAAGAAACACTTCTGGGTGCAGCAATACTACAGGATCACGAGCATCTTAAATGTTGCTTAAAGACTGGTTCATATGGGGCATTGATGGCAACATCTGGGAAGGGGTGCAGTAACCGAGTAACCCCCAATCAGGGCCCAAACACTCAGCTATAAGAGCAGCTGTGAGCTAAACGGAGGCCCAGGATCTAGGAGAGGCCTGCATTGTTTCACACGCTGGCCGTGACAAGGTCATAATGGGCTTGTAAAAAGAGCTGTGCAGGGCTTCGAATTGCAAAGTGTCTCACTTTTAACTGAGAGAACTAGAGACCTGCTTTAAGGGTTATCACGGGTCTCCTGGCAGCATGGACATAGCTGGGAATTTAACCACGGTGTGAAACTTCACACCAGCGCCAGCTGCACTGGAGGAAAAATATGAGTTTTGTGGCATTCTGAGCACCTGTGTTGACTTGCAATGACGTATGTGTGCATGCATTCTTGTGAGAAGTATTTATGAAATATTTGTATACACGTGTGTGTGTGTGAGTGTGTGTGTGTGTGTGTGTGTGTGTGTATGTGTGTGTGTGTGTGTGTGTGTGTGTGTGTGTGTATACAGTAACATGCAAAAGTCTAAGGCCATCCACCAAAATGTAATACCTCAGTACAAAAACTACTTAAAAGCCACTTTGGTGGGTGATGAGCTGATGGCACAATATAATCTCTATAATGTTTAAAAAGTCAAAATATAATCAACTCATCACCCCGAAGATGGTCTTAAGTACTTTTTGCACTGAGGTATTACGTTGCAGTTTAAAAATTTTAAGATTTCCATCTGTTAATCAAGAGTAATAAGGGAAACAGGAATGTGTCTTAATTTAGTTTAAAACAATAAATTATCATTACTTTTACTGTATTAATTACATTTGTGTTCATTATACTGTCATATAACATCTTTATGAGCAAATAAACAGTTACTGGCAGATAGCTTTTTACATCATTTTTCTGGGTGCCCTAAAACATTTGCACAGTACTTTAAAATATATGAGTTTATAATGGAATACATTTTGTGAATGTAACCTGTATATCAGAGTTTGAAAGTGCATGGTATAACTCTCTGATGCTGGTGTCTAAGTCATCTAAGTCATTGGTCCATATGTTAGCATATGTGTGCATGCAGTTTTGGAGCATGCGTAAACTTACGCATATCTGCATTAACTGTACACACACATGTTAATACATGTTTTAAGACACTGTATGGTGGAAATCAAATTATAAAACAGTTCCATTATAGCCAAATAACTTGAAGCACTTAATAAACAAACAAACATTAATTAATTAAATACATACATAATGCCATAACAGGGCTTGTAAATTTTAAAAATCCCTGGTAGCCCTTCGGGCAGGCACTCTTCAGATTTTGGTAGCCCGAAATGAATTTAAGTAGCCAGAATTCAAAAAGACATTATTTTAAATATAGAATATTGTAAAGGAGACAAAACATCAATCCAAAACATATTAAAAACACAAATAATCATATAAAATAATCAAAATATAATCATCAATACAAATATTTGGTTCTAACCGAACTGAAAATTCTATGAACTTGTAAAAACAATACAGAACATAATTCAGTCTGTGTCAGATTCTGAATCTGAAATATCAACTGAAGTCAGTCATCTTCTATACTGCTTATTCCTGGCAAGGGTCATAGGGAAGTCTGGAGCCCATCTCAGTACACATAGGGCACAGGGCAAGGCGCCAACCCACCACGGGCAATTTGGACACACCAATCAATCCAACCTGCATGTCTTTGGATGTCTCGTGGGAGGACACCGAAGAACTCAGAAAAAACCCACCAAGCACAGGGAGATCATGCAAACTCTACACACACAGACCCAAGGCAGAAATCAAACCCCAGGCCAGCACTGTGCAAGGAGACAGTGCTAACCACCACGCCACCGTGTCGCCCAACTGAAGAAAAAGCCTCTTGATGTTGAGGGCATAGCATCTCCTTCATCAGCTTTCTCCTCCTGTGCATCGGTCTCCACTTCTCTGCTCTTTGT
>JABJVR010047541.1:3206-27310 GCA_025773905.1 Chitala chitala
GAAAACAAACTTATTAAAACTAAAACATTTCCAATTTTTTGTACACCACAAACAAAAAAAATGAACACTTTTTTTTTTTTTTTTTTTTTTTTTTTTTTTTTTTAATACAAATCGCTATAGTGAATTAAAAAAAAAAAAAATTACAGAGAAATTGTACTTGGACCAACGTTGAAGATTTATGTATAAAATCCTTTGCAAATTCATTGGTCTGTTTTCCCAGGACAGTTTAATCCCATAGAAACTGTTCAGTCACGAACAGCTATTCTATGTAATTTGCAATCCACCTCAGTGACTCTGAAATATTCTGCTGAATCATCATGACCAACAGCACTAGCAGTAGAAAGAGGCACAGGTAAGGCCTTTTGTATTGTAATGCAATAGTACAGCATGTAAAACTCTTCAGCATGAACCATCTCTACAGACATCGAGTACTGTAATACAACTCAGCTGTTCCAGACTATCTGAGTTAAACATCTACAGTGAGGCTGATTCCTGGAAGTACAATGCTAATGTCTTCCGGCGCTGCTCACTGGTACTGCTTCGCTAAGCACGAGCTCCGAAGTCCTGCCCCGACAGCTCAGGGATGTGTGACTCCGCCCCTCCGGCCACAAGTGCAGTCACACCCCTGGACATGTTGCCCTCCCGCCGCATGTCCAGAGCCAGCTGCATGGCCCACACGCTTAGGGGCCGCATGTACGCCAGGGACCGGAAAATGGACTTCTCGCAGTAGGCCTCTGGGGTCTGGAAGGCCATGCCCAGCCGCTCCCACACTGTCCGGTAGCAGCCCTCTGCTGTACGGAAGCCCTCCTCCACCATCCCCTGGGTGCAGGGAACATGGTCATGTGACATGTGATGTTACACCATATTTATATTCAGAACACTGCTCCTTTGTGTATGTGCCAAACATGCATGTGCACTCACACATACACAAACATGTACAATGGTAGAATTACTAATATATGCACATGGACAGACAGACACACAATGGACAGAATCAGAGCCCTACATTTCCAAGCGGAAAGTCACACACAAAGACACACACACACACACACACCCCAAGACACAGAGAACACCAGAATGACAGGTACCCCAGCTTTGAAGCATCACAGTGCAGCAAGGACGCAGGCTGCAGTCAGGACACACACTCACCTCGTGGATCATGGTAGCTGCAAGCCCGTACACCACACCCACCCACACCTCATCTGACTGCACGCTGGAGCGGTCGGGCACGCCCTCCGGCCTCATTCCATTGACCGCCCCCATCTGGCCCCCAGCAAAGCGCAGGACATTCAGGTCGAACACAGATCTGAGGGCACTCCGCACTTTCTCCACAGGGAAAGCCTGGGGCGGTGGGGGAGAAGGTGAGCAGAGGCTCAATTTCCACAGCATCTACCTGAGGGTCAGAGGGTACATTTTTCGGGACCTGACCTGGTACTCCCCTTCTCCAAGGCCAGACGCTCGGAGAAACCACTGACCAGCACACTGGTCCGACATTACGCTGTTGGAGAGGTCCCGCCCACTACTGTCATAGTTATAGTACTTCCCTACAGGAAAGAGAAAAATGAGTGGATTTAAAAAAAAAAAAAAAAAACCCACACACACACCACTAATCTGCTCTAATAAATACAAATGACAGGCAAATCGTCTGACATGAATCCAATACAAAAACATCATTAGACAACTACAGTATTGAGCAGCACATACGCACTGAAAGACCAAACTAAGTCAGCTAGAGTTTCCACAGCACAAGATCAGACACAGGTCAGAGTGAGAAGAACACACCATACAGAAGCCTTACTGTGCCTCTACAGAATTGAGCCAAACCGTGGACATCATCAGTAACACCTCAGGAACTTTACAAATAGGTAAGGACATCTTATTCTTCTGGGTTTTGAGGTCGTTTTTACAAATTTGCGAGCAGGCTAAAGATACTGAGCTGTAGATCCGCTTTGTTGCTTGTTCCGGATGTTTTTTTGTCGGCACAATGGCTTACTGCCATTCCCCAAATCCTTTTAGCACAGGCGGATCAGTAACAGCCACAGAAAACCAGGCCAAGCAGGAATGTTTTGTTAGCCCCTATGCAGGCATTTCAAAGCTTCAAAATGGGTCAGGAACTGATGGGGGGGGAGAAAAAAGACTTAAAAGAACATTCCAGCGAGGGCTGCTGGCCAACAGTGTAAACCTGGCTGTCTCTGAACAGTCGGCATCAAGAAGCACTGTTCCCTGTCTGAATCCTGACAGGCAACTCATTTAGGATGGATATTTGGAGGACTATCACACCGTTTTATGCTGCTCCGGACAGAGAGGTTTAACCAGGTCTGTCTGAGGAACTGGTGCCCTGAACACCAAACAAAGAGGTGGTCTGTAACACAGCAAGCTACAAAGAGCCAGGCCGCTAGACTAAGAACCTTCATCCATTAGGAGTTCACTATTCAACATCAGTACACAGATCAATCCTTGACATTCCTGTATTAATGTATATTGCTATGAGCTTAAATAATTATATCCTCCTGTTCCTAACTGGTGTTTTTCTTCCAGTCACCGGTGGAGTATTATGGCTGTTGCAGGTTATTAACTGTTTTACGATAAGGTTAATCACATTATGCATTAAGCCAAGGGTGAGACAGGTGCCCCTGTGCTTTTAAACCTATTGTATCCAGGTGAAAAGTTATGGACACTCTTATCAACCAAGCAAACAAATCAGGTCTGTTAATTAATTCTAGTAGATTTATAGTACATTATCTCCAATGGAATTAGAGAACAGCTGTGCCCCGCCCACACACCCCACCCCCACACTAGCTGCCCCACTCCGTTGTCACACCATTCCACAGCAGCTTGTCAAAGGCGGCGCTTCCTCTGTCCAGCACGTCTCTGTAGCGGCGGTACACGGAGTCGCTCTCCAGCAGCCGGGCCATCCTGCACATGACGCACACAGAGGCCAGCCACAGGCCCCCGCAGTACGCACTGACACACAACAGGGTCACAGGTCAAAGGTTAAGAGGAGGGAAGGGCAGTACACTTGTCCAATGACAGACTGAAAAACCTTAGGGGCTCCCACAAACACTGAAAGCAGCATGCAGCAAGACTGACAAATATTACACATTAACTGACAGCCAGAGATAGTTGAAGTTATCAGCATCAGTATACCTCTATGAACTGGTAAATCACAAATCTATAAATGGACTCGTATGCTTACTGGTCATATGTTACACTGTTAATGGAAACTGTCTAGCAAGGAGGATTCAGACTCCATCTCTTTCTGAACATCATGTACAGTTTGGATTGTTTTGATTAATCCTCTTGAGGAGGTCCGGAACATTCTCAACTCAAGGCCTCTACAGACAGGCTTCTGTTCACCTGCTTTACTGAAATGCCAGATAGCAATCTGCCGGTACACTTTCATCACCTTCTCCTGCAGCCCCACGACAGTCAACGGCCCTTCCAGCACCTACCTGGGCCCAGTAACCGTCCAGCCATCGTAAGTCTGATCAGCGAAGCCTGAGTTCTCAATCAGCCCATCTCCATCCTTGTCAAACTTCATTGTGGACTCCATCACAGCCTAAGACAAAGCACACAGGTCACTTGAACTTAAGGCAACGAGCGAGTTGACTTGACCTGTACAAATCAGAACACCGGGCTCTAACACACAACTCGCGTCAGAATACCTTCAGCTTAGCTCAACGGCAAAAACAGGTGGTGACAGCATAAAATTTAAGAAACTTTACCAGGAGTTTTGATTTAACGAGAGGTCGCCGAACCTCTGAGAAAGCAAGTTTCAATGTAAATTTCCTGCCAACAGGAGATGACTAAATGTTGGGAAAATACAAAGATTTGGTTTAAACAAAAATTTTGACAGAAGAAAACCAACACGCTACTGACTACATAATTTCTGTACACAGCTGAACTGGGCAGCAGGCGGATCAACAACTGATTGCTGATTTTATAACGTACACCATACAAGCAGAAGTATACTGTAGTAACGCATCACATGCTGTATATTCAGCACGAAGCAAAGTGACCCGAAGGCACAATACGAACATGACAAAGGGCACCACTACAACATTGTGTTACATGGCAGGTGCAAGGTAAGCAGTACAATGTGGGTTTTACCTGACAGATGGGCCACATGTCCTCCAGGTACCGTCTGTCCTGGGTGAGATAATAGTCCCTGTACACGTGCAACACAAACTTCAGATTGAGGTCCTTCCAGTCGGCCGTGTCGTGGATCAGGTAGGCATTCACACGCACCCACGGCTCGTCATCTGGGAAGGACGCCTTTTTACATGTTACTGTGTCACCAGAACCTTCGTTATTTATTCACTGTAAAGCCCAATGTTGGTTCCTATGGAAATGTGCATGTTAACATTCTACAGGAGTGTTCCGCTTCTGTACCTCACAGTCTCACATAAAGCCTGTCAGTGTTCTACCTGGGCTCTCTACCCTTAGCACTGTCTGCTTTTCACAAAGACTTCCCAACACACGTGTCCACCAAAGCTCATATTTAAAACTACTTTAAGATTATACTCCACTATGCGTCTATAAATACCACACTGCTCTTACAACCTTGGTTAAAGCAGCTGAACCAGTTTAAAGAGAAGAGCTTCCACTTATCTGCGGTATGTTTGGAAAAGGCAGCCAGAGAGCAATAATGCTTTTCTGAACCAACAAAAAGAGGGGCTCAGCAGGACGTGACAGATTCGAACAGGGGTCCCACCTGGGTCACCGACGTCATGCGGGACGACGTTACGCGTCTTGACAGGGGAGTAGCGTCCGCTCATTAGACTGAGCCTCTGGGTGAGGTCTTCTCGTACAACGCATCCCGCTAGGAGAAGGAGACACATTCATAAAATCTTTCCCAAAAAAGCATCTATGTTTCTTTTGCCTGCATAGAAACTATACCTTAACCGCAACATTGTCAAATACAGACAGAAACAGCACTTGAGTCCACCTTAACGTTAAGGGACGCTCTTTACTTGGCATTTCCCTTGATTACGCTCAGAGTACAGTATGGCATACTAAACACTGGATCATACAGACCAAGGCACGTTTCTGATAACCAAGCTGAACTTGTAGCTCTGTACCCATTTAGCACTGATGAAAACCATAGGAATTTGTGAGCCAGAGATAATTTCCTGTAACTGTATTTTCCTGTAACTTCCTGTTTCCGGCGTGCATGTGCTTCACTCACCAATGTCATATTGTAGGCTGAGAGCCAGTTTGGGCCACAACATGATCAGGGCGAAGGAGGCGTAGAAGTGCACATCGTAAGTGTTATACATCCTGTACTCCTGACCTGGGGTGAGAGAGGGCAGGATCTCATACACACACACACACTCACCTCAGATCCGCCATCATACACTCCTGATACTCATCAGCTAAGGCATATTCCTTTTGTATTTAGTACAACAGAGTAAACACTACAAATAACTCCACCTAAACATCTAAGGGTACGGAGTAAAAGTGCTGTCTGTTTCCACTACTAACTCTCTCAGGCTCCCTCAGGACTCACCTTCCAGGTATGCGAAGCGGCCATATTCCTTGACGACAGACGGCCGAGCGGGCAGACCCCCCTTGTCGCTACGCAAGCCCTCGCTGATATCAGCATCCTCAGGCAGTTCCAGCCAGACAGTGCCCCCGTCCACCACAAAGTAGAGCTCGTTAAACAGGGCCGACTTGTACCAGGAGGGCAGCGAGCTGTGGGACACGACAGGTGCGGGGTAAGTGTGCAAGGGGCATCAGACAGCGGGACAGAGATGCTGTGGGCAAGGACACAGATGTGCAACCTGAACGCGGCTGCAGAACTGAACGCGGCTGCAGAACTGAACGCGGCTGCTTCACATACCGCACGCTGAATGTAATGAGTTTCAATAAGGTGAAAAACCAAGCGCTCACGAAGGTACGTTAATCGCTAGGCGTGAGTAACTGTGTGTGGGGCGTTGGTGTTTGCTGTAGAGGCACGGCCCGGCACCTGTCCTGCAGTATGGGCTGCTGCCACACTTCGATGCTTCGCTCCCAGTCTCGATAGTGGGCGAGGGCGTAGTGGCACAGGGGAGGACCGGCATCACCCTGGCTGCCAAAGAAGCGTGTATACCTCCTGCAACACACACACACACACACACACACCTCAGGATAATCTGTTCACAACAGGCTCAACACAACACTGGTGTGATGCAGACACACAGAAAACAATATAATATATTACAAAATCACCTTAATCGCATCCACACTGTGCAGAGTAAAAAAATTAATATTATGAAATAAAAATTTAAATCTTCAAGTGGCAAAAAAGGAATACTCATATTACCACACAGTAACAAGGGAGCTGTGTTGCAAATTGCGCGATCAACAGCCTTTGCTCATGTGTGCAATGATCCTAGATGTCAAACTACCCAGCACTTTATTATAATCCCAAAATGCAAATGCAGATATATATCACAGCATTTAATCTAACCACAGCCCTGCTGCAATGCATCACTCAATACCTCACAGCGCATTTCAGGAAACGACTTCACCACGCATTATACAACGTGCAAAGGTCTCACACTTGCAGAACGGCTTATCAACGAGATCTCGGCCTGTGGTGTTTCCGATCTAAACGGTGCTCCGTGGGTCAGGGCAGTCAGGCAGTCATGGAAACCTCTGCACTAATGCATATGCTGTGGTATAGTGACTCCTCCCACAAAGTGTCACTCAGGTACAAAGACAGATGAAATGGCAGAGATCGCGATTCACCAAGCCGACTGGGCCTGTGTGAATATGAGCTGATTTACTGCATCTTGTGGAACCTATCGAATGTTAGCATCAGGGTCTCCAGGTAAATTACAATCCCTATCAGCTGGGCAGGATACACACTAGCCTGGGAAGGCTATCAGATCACAGCATTCAAGGTTCAAACATATACATGCTAAAGGACTTGACGGCTAACAGAACTATAGCTCCACATTAGTGGGTCACACTCATAGCTGCAGCTGCTCTGGGAGGAAAAAAAATTATATAGAGAATGGAAATCACTGTTCATCAGCTACTATTAGTCAGAGGTATTGTTAGTACATGCAGTTTCGTGTGTTCATTCAAAGTGATTAAAGCACAAGAAAAGAGGAAGTGTTCCCACGTGCACACACCTGATGTGCTCCATCTCATGGGAACCGAAGGTGATTCTGGGCATGTCCCAGGCCAAACTGAACTCCAGGCTGTTGTGGCCCTGTGCAGGGACCCGGCAGCCCACGGCCAGCGCCGCTGCAACGCTCTCCCCACTCGGGGTGGGGACACTGGACCCTGTCGTCAAATAAAGCCCTTATGACACGCTTGCCAAACAGGATTTTTGTTAAGAAAACCAACACGAGGCATGACCTTCATGACGAATGTAACTAAATACAGAGTGCTGTCCAGGCAGCCTACCTGGTGGAGATTCGAGCCGCCCATCAGCGATGAGGTCGTTCCACAGGTCCGCACAGGTTCCGCTGGGGCTGAAGGCCGTCTGGTGGCTGATCTCCCTGCCAGGCTGAGATGCACAAACCGAAAGCACGAGGTGAATTCGACTGTCCCACCATTTACACATGCCATTTTCTGTACACTACGTTGTTGTCACGGTTATTTGAAAAGCATGCCATCACCCGTTTCCCTACTCACTGAAACCTGACAGACACACACCCTTCTGTAATGACCAACTTGGTTAGCAACCATTCACAAATATGGCGATAATTTAAAAATTTATTTTCCGACCAACGTGTGGGTTAAGAGAATTTGAGAGATCTTTGATGTACAATTTACAAAATTTAAAAACATTCACTTCACAAATGATAAAAAAAAAAAAAAATTGAGAATGGAGGCTGAAATGAAGTCATAAGCACAGTCACGGCTGATTTTGCTTAATAATGTGGTCGTTGGAATTTGGTTGCTAAACGAGGAAGGATGTGTTGTGGATATCAGCGGACTTACCGTTGTGTGACTTTTCACTTCTCAGTGCACAAAACAACGAGAGCATCTGAACACACAAAGTCATCTCAGGGACCAACCTGCTTTCGAGCAGCTATGCACAAGGTATAGGGGTTCATGGGAGTACAGTGGTGCAGCATTACGCCAGACACAGACTCCCCCTCTTCCTCCAACTCGAATGGTTCGTTCCAGTGCCCCCCGCACTTGTCTTCTTTGTGGCCAGAACCATTGGTCATGGTGAACATGATGGAGACATCCAGTGCATGGTCATTCCTGTTCTCTATATCCCACACCAGCACCGCTACTGGGAGGCTGGAGTCCTATAAAGGAAGAAAGTGATGCAACAGCTGTAACATAATCATTGTTAAATTGCACCGTAAATTAAGCTAGCACAACTACTTCTTTTAATAGGGAAATAAGTCCAATGCCTACCATTTGTATTAACTTGAGGCTTCCTCTACTAATTTAGTTGCATAGCCAGTGCTTTTAAGTAAAGCATCTTGAAGTTATGCATGTTAGCAAAATCATGGGTGAGTTGCATAAGATGAGTACTCCAAAAGGCCCGCTTTAATAAACAATTATTAAATTCTGAGCAGTAAAACTTGCATAACGCAATATTACATAAACGCAATGGTGTAAGAGATTGTAGATGTTTGCACAGGTTGTGCAAATTACACTTGATTAGTGCATTAGTTGTGTGACTAATATGCATAGGTGTATAGTGGTGTTGTGCTGTAAATCATCAGGATGTAAGCATTTGGAGGTTGTATGCAACACTGGTTTATGGATGCATTTCACAAGTGAAAAGTGATACATCTAAGGCTGGGGTGTCCAGTCACGGTCCTGGAGGGCCACAGTGGGTACATGGATGTCTTCCAACCAATTAATTCATTTTATTGTAACTACTATGTTAATATCAATGATGTATGTTCTTCTCTGTATTCCTGATCATTTGTATCCATCTTGCTTAGATGTCTTAATTTATTGAAAGAAAAAAAAAAAAAAAAGTTACACATCGTAAAGCACAAGTCTCACTTGTAACAAAAATATGAATCGCCCATTACAATCTGCAAAATTAGAGCAGGAAACGTCTGGATAATTACGCACGGTGCTTAATTCAAACCAGTAATCATTAACTGTACACAAATTGTAATAATAAATGAACAGCAACAAAAAGTGGACAGGTCCGATCCTATCTTCACTTCATTGCCCTAATTTACTGTTTAAATTTGATTCTAAATTCCTGCTGATCGTATACAAGGTGTTGAATAATTTAGCACTACCTTACATTTCATACCTGCTAAAGCCTTACAGTCCAAAACAAATCACATAGGTCTTCTGAGCAGCTTGTACTGGTGGTCCCTAAATCAATTAACCAATTGTAGGTTATTTATTCTATTAGCCTTGAGAGTGGACATTTATACCTGCCATTGTACAGCACTTTGGACAACGGCGACATACATCAATGTGCTTTGCAAATAAAACTGACACTGAAGTTGCAATGACAAAGAATTATAAATCATGAGCAGAGGCTAAAAGAATTATTAACAAGAAATTGATTAAAAGATCAAAAATCTGCCGTAACTTAAAAATTGTTAAAAAGCAACATCAGCAAGTCTTGCGTTTTAAATTCCAAAATAAATAAAGCTTGCTGCAAAATTCTGGATTGACATAGTAATTACAGGAAAACGTAAGTAATGTTCAATTCAGCTTAAGGTTCGATTAACAGCAAACATTGTCTTAAACAAAAACCTGCACATACAGGGGTCCCCCAGCACCGTCCGTGAGAACCACTAATCTAAGGAAATCATTGTTCAGCAACATGAATCGGGAACATGTGGTCTGCCTGCGTCGTCAAAGTTTATGAAGATGTACACTCTCGCTGCAGAATGTTTTAACTGCACTCGCCTTTTGCGGCTCAGCTCAGGTTACAAGCCTGCACCCTGACTGCTGTGATACTAGCTGCCACAGGGCACGAAAACAAGGCAGCCATTAGACAGTAAACCATAATTACACAGGTATATGTGCTCGAGGCTTAGCAAGACGGGGCGTACCGCTGTGCCTCAAAGTTCTTACATGGACTTTAATCACTGTTGTGAAGTCAGACTAGGACAAAGGTTCAGATAGGCTGGGCTAGGCTGGTGTGCAGACACCATCACCAGTGAGAGAAGTGAGGGAATAAAGAATGACCACAGTACAGAGCTGCATAGGTGAGATAAAAGAGTAAACAAGCTATATTTCTCTACACACTCGGTATGTAGACACAGTCTGTACTCATTCATCTGAAGGAGACCAGCAGCCCTTCTGCAAAACACTACCAAGTCCGATGGGGGGGTCAGGTTACCTTATAATCATGTGGGATGACAGGCGACACCTGTCGGCAGGTGAGTATGACTTTCTGGCCTGGCAGGTCGTAGACGGTCCAGGCACGTGGGTAAAGGGCATGGTAAAAGGCATACTCCCCACAGAAGCCCCAGTTCCAGCCCTGCAGGGTGGACGGCCGCTCCACAGAAAGTACCTGCTGGTAGACGGTCTGCCCATCCCGACGCAGGCACACTATGAACTAGGTGTAACATTCACAGAAAGAGAATGGGTACAAAAAAGGTCGGAAAGGTATCAGAGAGAGCCAGAGGAAAGGAGAAAACATGCAGAAGACAGATCACTATAATGCATCTCATACAGCACGGTCATCACCGTCACCGCAGCACAGTCATCACCCTGGACAGACCCTATTGTGTCCATATATTTAACTTACCTTGTAAAAGTATAAAATATGTTCATGATGTTAATGAAAAGATGATCTGGCCTGTAAAACTGCACCCGAAGTTATGTGGAAGATGAGCCTGAACACAGTAGCCAAGGACAGGTAGTGTTGAGCATGCAGCCCACAGGCTGGCTACACTCCCATGTGTGGCCTGGTGGCTCAATGGGTAGAACATCAGGCTGGGATACAGAAGTCTCCTGGTTTGAATCCCAGCTGAGCCACCAGTTGTGTCCTTGAGCAAGACACCCAGCGCTAGCTCATTGTAACGTGTGTGAAATGTTGTAAGTCGCTTTGGATAAAAGCGTCTACTAAATAAGTAATGTATAAATGTAAAACCAGATTGGGCTGAGAGAGAACTGTGCCTACGAGGAAGGAGGGGACAACCCTGACATTTACTGTATCTTTATTCTCCCGCTTGTATGTAGAAGCAAACAAGAAGCATATAAACGGAATTGTCTGCCTGGGCGGGACACTCACACTTTCACTTGCTTGTTTGCTCACATTCACATACTTGCACTCACACAGACACGAGGCGTTATACTGGTAATCCCAGTATGCCCTTTGTTAGCGCAAAGAAAATAAATGCATTTAACTGGCAATAGCCAATCACGAGTCACCTTGCACATTTTTCCATGACATCAGCCTGTTTACCACATATATGAACATCAGAAAAACGTCACTAACCCTACTGTCTTTTCACTGATAAACACAAACATGACAAGCACATGCTCCTGCAGTTGATGAATGTCAGAGCTTCACACAGCCACGGGCAGATGTGTACCTGGTCAGCAATCACCGTTTTGTAGTGGTACATTCCAGGATTAAGCTGCCACCTACAGAACTCCCCCCTCCAGCCACGTGTGATGGTTCCTCCGCCAATGCCCCCTAAAGGGGCGCCTGTGAGAGACAGTAATATTGCAGCTCATTACAGCGCCCCAGCAATGCAAACAGAATAAGCCTAATACATGAATGACTGAGCCCACTACACACATAAAAATCCGTATGATGCAAAAACACATGTATAATACATGACACACATGGTGTGTGTTTACACACAGGCTCCTGTGAGCGCATGCATATCCATACCATAGATTTGCCTCAGAGGCTGGGCTCGGAACATGTCAATAAAGGGCGCCTTCTTTTCAACCTGGGTCTTCCTGATCCACCATTTCAGATACCTGCAGAGAGACGGATGAGGGATGACTCCACAAAGTGGATGTTGAGGACCATGACCAGTGAGGAAGCAAAGATGCTTGTGAGACAGAACAGCAAATAAAGGCACCCTGGCCTCATCTTTTCCATGTTTAGACAGTAAATGGCAATCGCTGTGCAGAAGACAGTGAATACAGCGTGCCTCTGTCTTCTTACATAAACACACACAAGTAAAGCCAGTCCAAATGAAAAGCCAACTCACAACAAAAAGTGTGGAGTATAAACAGAGGTATAAGTGTAGGGTCAAAGGCTAAGCCCAGTTACGTTCTCCAGCACCTGTCTGAGAGTTCTCACTATGGGTCAAAGGTACGCAGTCATGCCAGAAATCTAATATCTTGCCCTCACGCAAGCAGTTTGTTATCAAGAAAGGGGCATGTTATACAGACTTACTGCCAGAAAACAGGTTAGACAGGGTAAAGCAGTAAACAAATTCTGTCTCCCAGGCACTTCATTTGTAACGTCCAACAATAGATAAACAAGATGGGCTTTTTATACTGAACCTGTGTTACCTGTAGGTGCCCTTCAGAGAGCCAGCCCTATCACACACCTTACAAGTGACACACACAGTAAGGAGCCCTGAATTCCTAAGAGCAGCTCAGTGTGGATACTGTAAGCAGGAAACCGGTAAGAATGCACCACCTGTACAACAGCAGAAAGGTGAAACGAAACAGGATACAAGCTCTGAATGCTTACAACCGAAAAGTCTTTATCAGCAACATAAACATAGATTTTGGCGTTTCATAAAATAAATTGCTCAAAGCTGTTTTTGAAACACGCACCGAGAAAAGAAACAATCCAGTTTGTGAATGCTGACCTAGACAAGAGCAGGCATCAGAAAACCTGGCTCATTCACAGTGGTGTGGTCACATGACCTCTGAATGAGCTTTGTTTCACATTTTGCTGACCTCTGTCCAAACTGATTTCTATTTTTACCCATTACCTTCAGTTGAATGCCCCCATATTACACATTCTGGAACTTGACCCACATACCATATGCTAGGACTTGAGACAGTGGCATCTTAACCGCTGCACCACCTAATGGCAGCATGGCTGTAGGGTGCTCCACCTTACACAGCACTCACTAGACTAAACAGCTGCAGACCTGACAACATAAATGCACCAGACGATTTTAACAACGCCCCATAGACAAAGTGCTGTCTATTTTACAACTACCAAGAGGGAGCACTGACATCACAGGGTACACTAATAAATAAATAAATAAATAAATAGTTTGCAAAACTTTTGTGCACTAAAAACAGAGAAGGGCACACTGTACAATTATGCATTCCCTCTCTCATCCACATAAAGTCTATCCTACATAATAACCACACACATATCATTTAGAACGGTAGTTACTCTAGTACAGTACAGTATTATGTACTACAAGACAGACTTCAGAGCTACTCAAACTACATCCATTTGCTTTTGGTTTCCATGGAAACCATTTTCAGTGTGCAGTGACACAAGACCAACATTACTGAGGTCCAGACCTGACTTGGCCAGCAGTCGTCCTGTAAATCAGTCCTGTAAATCAATATATACAGGTGCACAATGCACCTTTCACAGACCCAGGTGCAATCAAACACCTGGGAGACAAATAGCTCACTATCTGTACGGCTAATGTTGGTTTTGTTCCACCCACCTCAAAAAGTCGAAAGTATGTACACTATGCTACAATGTCTACTTCTTTAAAACAAAGTACGCTCCACGTGCAGACAAAACCGACACACAATCTGGAATTACTCGTCTATACGAAACATAAGTCAAAGCTACAACTAAAACTAGTCTGAAAACACAGAACAAGTGTGAAAACAGGATTCAGGATACAATTAATAGAACTCGCATGGTTTTGGCTCCAACGCGCTGCAACTGCACTGATGCCCGACTGAACAACATACGGAGTCCATAAATACTCCAGAGTTCACCGGCAACTTGGTCAATGACTATGCAAAACACATAAATGGTGGTGGTTGCGCTTGTGTCTCACCTGATACCCATGCCGAGGTGCTCGATCATGTTGGAGATTGACACATCTTGGGCTTGGAAAGGCTTTCTCTTCTCGTTAAACTCATGCGCGAGGCAAATGCGCCAGCCTGCGTCGGGCAGCCCGTAGCCCCGCTCAGGTGACACATACCTGGCCATGAGGTCGCTGGCCGGACTGTGGTTACCTACATCCATGCCGTCTCTGCTCTTAACACACTATACCGGCGTCTGCAAACAACAATCTAATATCTAATCTAACTGGCAAAAGTCCACCATGGGAGGCGTCTCTAAAGCGAGCGATTAAATTACCAGTGTTTCAGCTGCAAAAACACCTTTCTTTATTATGCCAGTTTTAAAACTCGATCACTAAAGTCTCCAAAACAACGCTGTGCTGTTTCTTTTCAGAGGCGCAGACTGTTGAAATAGGCAGTCATTTACTCTCGGCGCACGCGTTTTGGGTCGGTGTCGCAGTGGCGGTAGTACAACCCCTAACAAACTTGCAAATCAGGACGTAGAAAACGTATAGTTGTTCATGCACAATTCGCAAAGTAGCTATGTCAAAGGCGCACGGGTGTCATATTAGACTGCAACTGTCACCAGGATGACAAATGACCGCATTATCAGACGATGCTATTTACCGACTAGGGATTCACCTGTGAACATCTGAAGTTACACCCGATGATCAAGAACACCAGAGCTGCTACCTGCGAAGCGTACAGGTGTGCACACGTGCCCAAGAACTGCTTTTGTAAGGACGCGTTACACCAACAGCGGCAGCACATAAGTCACTATTCTACAGTAAATTACGGATCCATTTAAAACGTTGAACTGTATCTAATACGCTTAAATCACGCACACAAGCACTGTCACGTGTTTTGTTTTTATATGATACTGTACAGAGCATTTTTAATATTAATGTTTTCACATTGACTGACCTTGACGTGAATTATGCATCCAGTAATTCAGGTCCCTCACTGATCTCGATATTCACGCTTTATTAACAAGCAATAAACAGCATGGATGACAGCATAAACAGCATGCGCTAGATTTCCCAACAGGGTCACCCGGTAGCAATGAAGACAGCTCTATGTTTAAAAGACAGCATCACAAAACAAAATAAACCAGCTCACTGATAGAAACGGTTGACTTCGACTTCAGAATTTCACAACCATATTATACAAGTGTATTTTTTATAATCCTCATACAGTGGTAATCTGGTCACCGTGGCTGTACATCTGGACCCTCATCTGGCAAATAAAATAGGGGACCTAAGGGGAATATCCCTCCACATCCTACAGCTCCACTAACACTCTCATAGAGCATAGACCAACAACAGAAATACTTTGGGGTAGAATGGATTTAATCATGCCACAATTCTTATATTTCCCTGTTTAATTCAGTGTCTACATTACAGTTGGTGATATATTTACAGCTAATTGTAAAATAATCTTATTTTAATCAAATGAGACGGAAATCACTATTTCCTTATTTTTGTACGTCTGATTAGCCAAACCTCCCCTCGAAAGTGGGAGTAGCCTACAGTTGCTTGTATCATATACGTCACAGGCTGTCCTGAATGGCCAAAAGAACAGTATACCGGGGTGTTTATGGTAACGCAGCAATTACCATATTACCCCCTTTTCCAAAAGGTCTTGATGGTCCCGATCATTAGTTCTTGCAAATGTTTATATAACATAACAGAAAACACAAAATCTTTGGAACTGTATCTTGTGCACACAGAGACAACGAAATTACGCGCAACAAAAGGACAATAAAGAGACCGTTAAGATTTTGTGAAGTATTGAGGCAGATGCTGTGCTTTCCGTGCGCTTGAGGTGACCCAGGGCAAAGTAATTATCGAACAACTCTTTTAATCAGATGTTTTGTTTATGTGTTATCGGAATTGATCGAATACTTTAATTTCAGAAAGAAGTTAGAGGTACATATCTGGAGTCGCTGGTCTCATTGAAACCTACAGGATAACATTTACAGGAGTATAGCACTTGCATCGGAGGCCAAGGTAGGACTGTTTTTGCTGGAATGCGTCGGCTGTCACCAGAAATCGTGATGTACTGCCTATACATTCCTACAACGACAACTTAACTATAATGCATATTGTTGTTATACTCTAAACGGAACTATTTAAAGTCTGACCAAGGTCCCACTTTTAATATGTATATTCAGATACTGTAGCTAATTAGCTCTTACACGAAAACCGTAATATAGAAGTTTAAAGACGTTTGTGTCTTGTAATGTCAATTTTGAACGGCTTTTTTGTAAAAATCCTTCCACTGTGATATGTCAATAGACCGTTTTATTGCACAGATGATCGAAGTGGTGGCCTCTATGTCGCGAGGCCCCGTGTTTCTGGCTGGTGAGATGCTGGACTGCCTGATCACCTTCACGAATCCTATATCCCACCTGTCCACTTCCGCCAGCAGGTAATCCCCTGTGCTTTCTACTTAGTGTTTCGCAGGAAAATTAATATTTCTGGTTCATATTTTATTATTGTAATTAATACGGTACAGTTTACATATTTTAAGATATTTTACTGGCCAGTAGATGGCGTACTTGAGAGAAATGGGACCTAAGGATTGCCATATATTAAAACTGTCGAATGGTCCTTCCAACAAGTTGTAAAACTACAACTATTCAACTGGGTTGAGTTACATTAATGGACATGGTTTTTAAAGTAATGACATGCATAAACCGTAATAGATAAATGTGTAGTAATTGTAACGGTGTAGACTAAGCAGGTTTCCCCTCTGTGCCCCAGTGAGATGCTTGCCTGGGCTAGTGCTCAGATTCACTGCCAGTTCCATGCCAGCGAGAGCAGAGTGGCACTGCCCGCTCAGGGCAACAAGGATGTGCAGGCTGAGAGCGACACCGTCCTAATTCCTAGTCGGGGTAAGTGAGTGGACATCCTCGTATGGGCCGGGGCTCCCTTGTCTAGGCAAAAAGACACAGTCCCTGAGAAAATCCTCATTCGATTTCTGGAGTGTGTGTGCGCGCGCATGTGTTTGCTCGCTGGTCTAAGTGCAATTCATGCTATTGGTTGCTGTTGGCCTGTTTTCATTCTTTCTATGATTACGCTACTATTGACAGGGGTACCGTATAACATGATGTGATTAAACAAATTTCAAATAAGAATCAGTGTTTGTACATGAATGTGTATGAGTTTGCGGTTTGTGTGTTCATTTTCAAGAATTAACTCAAGTAGTTATATGACATGTCCAAGTGTACAAGTCAACCTGTTTTTTTTTTTTTTTTTAATTCCTTAAAACCAAAAACACGCTTGTGGAGAAGGTCAGCCTTCTGTGAAACATTTGCTTGCCCACCATATAAATCTTATAACAAGAGGGACAAGCAGAATCAATGCTGTACTGTCAGGGAATGCACAAAGATGAGTTCACTGGCACTTAAAATAGCTTTGTGTGTAATGGGTGTATGCTGAGTCCAACTCCACTGCCTAATTTCTCAGGTGAGCGTGGGCAGTGTATGTTGGACACCCCCCCAAAGATCCTGTTCTGTGACCTGCGGCTCGATCCAGGAGAGAGCAAGAGCTGTAAGTGTGATTATGGTGTGGCTTACACTAACGAACGATACAGCTGTATCTTGAGTACTTCGGTCCACGTTGTCTCCCGGCTGCAGTGTCTTCACAGTGTTCTTTATGCGGTAAGGCAGTCGGGCACAGTGGGACTGGGAGCTGTCCCCACGTGCTCCCTTTCTGGCCTGTCTCACCTGCTCTTTGCCACTCCTCCAGACTCCTACAGCGAGGTCGTGCCCACCGACGGGCCTCCCAGCTTCCGCGGACAGGCTGTCAAGTACGTCTACAAGCTGACTATTGGATGCCAGCGTGTCAACTCTCCCATCAAGCTGCTCCGCGTGCCCTTCAGAGTGCTGGTGCTGCAGGGTGCGTCATGCCGACTTGACCGATATTAACACTGCAGGTGTTAAGTTAACACTGCCATCTTTGCTGTGTAGAAGAAGCGTAAGAACGAGATGTTGAGTAAGCAGTTTGTCTGCTTTGTTAAAAAGCATTCCAGTACTGTTGATTTTGTTATGGGCAGTTCAGATAGGCTTTGACAAGGTGAGCTGTACCTTGTCGACAGGTATGCCTGAGCCCCCTTCTCCTCAGGATGAGGAGGTGGCCCCCTCTAACCCCTTCCTGGAGGATGAAGACGGAAGCAGAAGGGATGTGCAGCCTCTGGAGAAAGCACTGGACATGCTGATGGTCACCACCTCACGCCGCTGCCCCCGTAAGTCGATATCATTAGTCTCCATCTTTACATCATCCACATTTCCCTCTGTCCATCTGTCTCTCTTATGTGTGTCATTATACATTTTGTTTGTGTGTATTTTACTATATTTTGACTTTGTGACTGTCTTTAAACACTGTGTCTTTCTTTTTCTCTGTGTTCTGCTTGGTATTGTAGGGCTGTGAATCTGTCCATGTCTATCTGTCTGTCCGTTCATGTGCATACATTAATAATCTAACCGTTCTGTGTGTGTGTGGGTGTTCGTGAGTGCGATGCATTTTGTCCATGTCTCTTTAGTCTCTAAATGTCTTGCTGGTCTTACTCATACCAGCCTGGTGGCTGTGTTTGTGTCTGCTGGTTTGAAGCCAAATTACGGAAACACAGTAACTGATTTTTACTCCTGGCATAGTAGTAGTCAGTAGTAGTCATACACTAGTAGTCAGATGTCTTCTCATTCATTTACAACTGAAATGCCAAAATGGTAGAGGAAGTCAAAGTTAAAAGATGCCTGATAATCAGCATTTATTCATTCACTTCTCATATTTTTTAGCAGTTTTTATGAAAAATAACATCTGGTGATTTTCATTTGGGCTGGGGTTGTAAGTCTGTGACCTGGGGGTGACCTTGGACCTTCCTTTTGATACAGACCTTTTCAACATCACCAACATGCGGGGCAAGGTGGCCAAGTTGTGTATCTTTAAAATCGTGTACAGACTGGGAGAAGACATCATTGGGACGTTCAACTTCTCAGAAGGGGATATACCCTGCCTACAGGTGAGCTTTGTGTTTGTGAGTACTCCACCTGTCGGTGCCCAGCCAGTGAGTACTCCACCTGTCGGAGCCCAGCCAGTGAGTACTCCACCTGTCGGTGCCCAGCCAGTGAGTACTCCACCTGTCGGTGCCTAGCCCCTCCTACATAGCACCTGATGATTGGCAGTGTGGAAGAGTAGGAGGGATCATACCTCTATTTGTGAGAATGGGAATAATGATGCCAAACTGGCATCTGCTGAGGTGATATTAACTGATGATGCTTACAGACTAAAATTAGTGTGTGACTGCGTCTCTTCCAGTACACAGTGAGTCTCCAGAGTGAAGAGGAGGTCCAGCCCCAATACCAGCGCCGGCCCAGTCAGTCCGCCAGTGTCACCAGCCACGGGCGTCATCTCGAGTCCTGTCTGCACACAGCGTCCTGTCACTTCTCCCTCCCTGTCCCCCTCAACGTCACACCAGGCTTCAGCACAGATATTGGTCAGTGCCTGCTGCTTGGTATGCCCTCAGGGCCCAGCACATACATACTTTTGGATTGGTGTACAGCAGAACTTGACGTGACATAGATCTGTCCATCTTTCTCTTCGCTGCACCCCAGTATGCCTCAGATGGCGACTGCACTTTGAGTTTGTGACAGCTCGTGAGCCAATGGAGCCCCCGACTGTGCAGCAGAACCAATCAGAGGTCACGGTTTGGACAGGGGCCAGCCAAGTGGATGTGGACACCTTCAGCTGGGACCTGCCAATTAAGATACTACCCACCAATCCTGTTCTGGCATCCTATGTCTCCCAATTCTCAGGAACCAATAGCATCAGTATTTAAGTGGATTAAGATTGTGTGTGTGTGTGTGTGTGTGTGTGTGTGTGTGTGTGTGTGTGTGTGTGTCAGGGGGTTTGAGTGATTAAAAGAAATGGTGGAAGGTTGGGTATATACTAAAACTGACTTGAGAAATATAATTTTGATATTGCATCCATTGCAGTATAGCTTTATTAGACATACCTGAGAGATAAAAATTTCACATTTCTTTTTGAACGCCTTCATTTTAGATTCCATATGTTGTTTAGGTTTGTTTTTTACATGGACCAATGACATTTTACAGTTTTAAATTTTGTTGTCTTCATTTTATTTTAACCTTGAATACACCATGTTTACTGTTATTTCTATTTTGGCTTTAATTATAAGTCAAATTAAAAGTGACTGATATCCAGTATTGTGTAATCAATTGAAACTACATGACAAAAATCTGCTTTATCTGATCTGCGATCGCCAGATCATCACAATGGTAATTCAGTCTCTGGTACTGTTTGCTGTCTACATATTTTTCCCATACAAAAGCAAATGTGTAGACACATGAGAACGTGCTGAATTTCCATGCTAAACATTAAAGCAAGTTATATTGACTGCATATCCATATAACTGTCTTTCTTTAACCTTCCTGTGTAACATTCTTCCATGCTTTTAGGTTTATTTTCAAAATCCTTTCAATCCAATCCAGCTTCCCTGTAAGTAAAAAGGCAGCCAGTCAAGTGTGTCTTTTGAGCAACAATTTAATGAAACCAGCTGAGTACAGAACCCACTGTTCATGTCCATATGTATTAGAACGGGTATCCACAGGCGTGCATTCAGAGATAATATGCTTATAATCTCAGAAGCTGATCGTGTCGAATGACATGACAGCCATAACAGTGTGGTAGGTGTTAATGAGCGCACTCATGCTGAAACGTTCTATCGTCTTAAATGCCTTAGGCATGGTTTCAGATCTGTATTCTTAATGTGCCTATGGAGTGTTTCCATGGTCGGCAAGAAATGAACTATTTAGGAAGCACGTTTTCTAAGATGCCTAAGTCTGTGTGCTCTGGTGCTTTTCTGAAGGGGTAAACTCCCATTTTGAAAAACAGGAGCTGCTCAGCCCTGATCTACAAGGTTGTTTGTTTTACATGGCATCCCTATGCATTAAAGTGTTTGCAGTCTCTGTGTTTCTCATGCTTCAGGTGAATTGAGAGTTAAGCAAATAAACGTTAGTTAATGAGAGTGACTATGGTTGATTGTGGTGTAGAACAGGGTTTCTCAATTTCAGTCCTGGGGGAGGTGTTCCTTCCAACCAATGCATTAATTTAAATTTGATCACTATCTTAATTAAATATTAATCACATCATTTCTTCTCTGTGTTCTCTGTGATCTGATTTACAGCTGTCTGCACTTACTTGTCTTAATTTGTAAAAGTTAAAAGTACGCCTGTAAATCTGAAGCAAAAATTATACATTTTTACAATTAATTACACCTAGGCACCATCTGAGCGGGATGCTTTGTTAGAGCTAGTGACACCTAGTGTACCCCCTCAGATGAGGCCTTCGCCCGAGGGACACCACAAGCCTGTTGAGAGTTACTTCAACCCCTGGAGCAAATAAGGACTATATACTGCTATTTACATTCATAGTCTCCATTATAAACTGTGTACTCTGTAAGGTTAGCATGCCCAGGAGGGGCTGGGCATCCAGTCAACCTTGGGCCCCCAGAGGATTTTTTTCTCCACGCTGGAGTTTTTGGTTCCTCTCCTCTGCTGTTGTCTGGCTTTATTCATATTTATTCGTACCTTTAAATCCAATCATTCACTTGCTGTTACTTCTGTAAGATTTGCAGTTTCTTCTGTAAAGTGCTTTGAGGCACCTTGTTGTAAAAGGCACTATATAAACATTAATTGAATTGAATTATAATGTCACTCAAACTGCAGAATCAGAGCAGGAAATGTCTGGATAATTTGTTATGGTGTTTAATTCAAACCAGTAGTAATTAATTGTATTCCAAGTGCAATAATGAAAGAACAACACAAACAGATTCCAATGACAAAGAATGCTTAATCAGGAGCAGTGATTTAAGGCATTACTAACAAGAAATGGACTAAAAGATAAAAAGTACACCATAACTTAAAAATTAAGAAGCAGCATCAGTAAATCTTTGATGTTCTTTTAAAATTCTTTTTTTAATTAATTAATTAATTAAAAAGCTTGTTGAGATTTTATGGATTGACACAGTGATTACAGAAAAAAGTCAATGGTGTTTAACTGAGATTCAAATGAAAACAGAAATTGGATGAAACAAAAACCTGCACCCACAGGGGTCCCCCAATACAGCAACTGAGAACCCCTGGTGTAGAGCCTGGGGGGGGGGCAGGTCCTAATCCCTCAGACTCCTATCCAGGGTCCTGTGGCTGGGGTCCAGGCTGTTCCCACTGCATGCCATGCAGGGCAGACTGGGGTCTGTGCTCAGTACCAGTGTGGCCCTGCAGGTCTCCGGCTCCGAATGGACCTTGCACCTGGCTGGGAAGTCCACTTGCTGCTGGACGCTGAGGGAAGAGCATCAAGGAGAGAAGATGGAGGAACAGGAAGATGGTGCCGTGGAACCAGCAGATTCCGCTTTAGCTGCAAAGAGCCTGTTTTTTTCACTGCACTTCATGCTAAACTACAGTACTCACTACACTAATAATGTACATAAATAAGTTTAACTGTACAAATCAAGAATGGGTGCCAAATTTCAGTTTATGTACAACACATATGCTTTTTGCAATGTATAGGTCCCAGTGTCATGCTATCACTTTGAGGACTTTAGATTACTGTCAACTGGCTCCACAAACAACCTGTATTTGTTTTTAATTAATGTCAATGGTGTGATAATATTACCAGTCTTAGTCACATTAATGGACTTCACAATAATAATCCAGTTTGGAGTCAAATTAAAGTGAAATTTCGGCAAGTTTGGTCATTTCACACTTGAGAATATTGGCCCTGCAGGTCTTCAGTATAGTAAAGTATTTACAGAAGACTGATGAAATGTACACAAAGTAAGTTTTTACACTTCAGTGTTGAAAGTGTGGACCCATTTAACAGTAGACAGCCTGGAAGTGAGGGATGTGACATGGTGACCTCACCAGCAAGACAACAATGTAAACTACTGCACATGCAAGGAAGAATAAGGCATTTCCATTTGGTCTGAATGCAAAGATTGCACATACATCTCACAGCATCCGACGCCCATGGGATGGAGACAGGTACACTGAAGACAGGCGTCCGTCACCCAGGACTCTCCCAGGGAGTAGCGAGTGCCCCGATTTTCACACAGCGCTAAGGGAGCATGGAAATAGTAACTCCAATTTGTGTTTTACATACTATGTAAATGCACTGTGTATTTTCTATCAGCACTCAAAGCAGGGTTTGCCCACATGGAGAGGTCATGTGACCCAGGGACTGAATACAGTCTCCTGTTGTGAGGTAACTATTGTGCCTTTCGACTTTGGGAGCTCAAATGTTATGCCTTGTGTAGTGCGTGAGAAATGTGTGATCTTAAATGACAAGGCAGGTAAAAAAAAAAGATGCAAAAAGGTTTCTATCCATAGTAAATGTGCATGCGTGTGTGTGTGTGTGTGTGTCTGTGTGTCTGTGTGTCTGTGCATAGTTATGTGTATAAACAGGGGGACAATCAAAGCCATACATACAAGCCTTCAAATTTTTTAAAACATACAATTAAACAAACACTGACCATTAAGTGATTCAAACTATGTTTGTTCTAAATGAACACAACTGAGCCAATGCATCTAACTTCAGAATGCAACTAAATCTAGGAAAATAAACCTACAAAACTACACTTTTAGGGTGATGGAAAAATAACAATGTATTTATGATCTGTTCTGTAAGTGAATTATGACTGTCTGTGCAGCTCAGTGAAACTTGGTGAAAAGCCATAATGTGGACTGACAAGGGGTATTGGAATGTGAAGGCCAGGAGAGTGGGGCTCCTCAGCCTAGCACCAGCCATGGAAAAGAACAGGGTGGGGCTGGGTGACTATAAAAGTCCAGTGTATTGTTAACTCGGGGCTTCTGCCCTCTGTGTTAATTTCAGTAGGGGCAGGAGCCTCTCTGCAGAGAAAATAATTTTTTTACTTATTCATAACTTTTGTGTGTATCCTTGTCTCAGCCACTT
The DNA here is from genome assembly GCA_025773905.1 of Chitala chitala. Taxonomy (NCBI): domain Eukaryota; kingdom Metazoa; phylum Chordata; class Actinopteri; order Osteoglossiformes; family Notopteridae; genus Chitala; species Chitala chitala. Next base: position 27,101 of record JABJVR010047541.1, read on the forward strand.
AAAAATTTCCACGACAAAATAAGTAACTTTAAACTCGAACCCCAAAACACATGCAAAGAGAAACCCAAACCTATTTTGTGTGTGCCAAAACCTTAAATACTATCATTACTCTTAAAAGATGGACGAAGCTCCACCAGAGGGACACCGAAGGCCTATGAGATCGGCTTCAGCACCAGGAGCAAAGGAGGACTTACTTTGTGCTATTTATAT
>JABJVR010047542.1:0-17775 GCA_025773905.1 Chitala chitala
CCCTGTGTCAGTGTGCTGTGTCAGTACCCTGTATCAGTGTGCTGTGTCAGTGTGCTGTCTCAGTACCCTGTATCAGTATGCTGTGTCAGTGTGCTGCATCAGTGTGCTGTTTCAGTGTGCTCCATCAGTGTGCTGTTTCAGTGTGCTCCATCAGTGTGCTGTATCAGTGTGCTTTGTCAATCTGCTGTGTCAGTGTGCTGCATCAGTACCCTGCGTTAGTGTGCTGTGTCAGTACCCTGTATCACTGTGCTGTATCAGTGTGCTGCATCAGTACCCTGTGTCAGTGTGCTGTATCAGTACGCTGCATCAGTGTGCTGTATCAGTGTGTTGTATCAGTACGCTGCATCAGTGTGCTGTATGAGTGTGCTGTATCAGTGTGTTGTATCAGTACGCTGCATCAATGTGCTGTATCAGTACCCTGTGTCAGTGTGCTGTATCAGTGTGCTCCATCAGTGCACTGTGTCAGTACCCTGTGTCAGTGTGCTGTGTCAGTACCCTGTATCAGTGTGCTGTATCAGTGTGCTGTGTCAGTATGCTGCATCAGTGTGCTGTATCAGTGTGTTGTATCAGTACACTGCATCAATGTGCTGTATCAGTACCCTGTGTCAGTGTGCTGTATCAGTGTGCTCCATCAGTGCACTGTGTCAGTACCCTGTGTCAGTGTGCTGTGTCAATACCCTGTATCAGTGTGCTGTATCAGTGTGCTGTATCAGTGTGCTGTGTCAGTATGCTGCATCAGTGTGCTGTATCAGTGTGCTGTATCAGTACCCTGTGTCAGTGTGCTGTGTCAGTACCCTGTATCAGTGTGCTGTATCAGTGTGCTGCATCAGTGCACTGTGTCAGTACCCTGTATCAGTGTGCTGTATCAGTACGCTGCATCAGTGTGCTGTGTCAGTACCCTGTATCAGTGTGCTGTATCAGTACGCTGCATCAGTGTGCTGTATCAGTACCCTGTGTCAGTGTGCTGTATCAGTACCCTGTATCAGTGTGCTGTATCAGTACCCTGTATCAGTGTTCTGTATCAGTACGCTGTGTCAGTGCGCTGCATCAGTGTGCTGTATTAGTGTGCTGTATCAGTACCCTGTGTCAGTGTGCTGTATCAGTGTGCTGTGTCAGTGCCCTGTGTCAGTGTGCTGTATCAGTGTGCTGTATCAGTACGCTGCATCAGTGTGCTGTATCAGTGTGCTGCATCATTGTGCTGAATCAGTATCCTGTATCAGTGTGCTGTATCAATACCCTGTGTCAGTGTGCTGTATCAGTGTGCTGCATCAGTGCGCTGTGTCAGTACCCTGTATCAGTGTGCTGTATCAGTGTGCTATATCAGTACGCTGTATCAGTGTGCTGTATCAGTGTGCTGCATCATTGTGCTGAATCAGTACCCTGTATCAGTGTGCTGTATCAGTACCCTGTGTCAGTGTGCTGTGTCAGTACCCTGTATCAGTGTGCTGTGTCAGTACGCTGCGTCAGTATGCTGTATCAGTGTGCTATATCAGTACGCTGCATCAGTGTGCTGTATCAGTTTACTGTGTCAGTGTGCTGTATCAGTGTGCTGTATCAGTGTGCTGTATCAGTTCACTGCGTCAGTGTGCTGTATCAGTACGCTGCATCAGTGTGCTGTGTCAGTGTGCTGCATCAGTGTGCTGTATCAGTGTGCTGTGTCAGTACCCTGTATCAGTGTGCTGTATCAGTACCCTGTGTCAGTGTGCTGTGTCAGTACCCTGTATCAATACCCTGTGTCAGTGTGTTGCATCAGTGTGCTGTGTCAGTACCCTGTATCAGTGTGCTGTGTCAGTGTGCTGTATCAGTTCCCTGTGTCAGTGTGCTGCATCAGTGTGCTGTATCAGTGGGCTGTGTCAATCTGCTGTGTCAGTGTGCTGTGTCAGTATCCTGTATCAGTGTGCTGTATCAGTTCCCTGTGTCAGTGTGCTGCATCAGTGTGCTGTATCAGTGGGCTGTGTCAATCTGCTGTGTCAGTGTGCTGTATCAGTGTGCTGTGTCAATCTGCTGTGTCAGTGTGCTGTGTCAGTACCCTGTATCAGTGTGCTGTGTCAGTGTTCTGCGTCAGTGTGGTGTAACACATCATCGCACCTTAAATTCATGTTAGTCGGCGCACTGCCTGTCTTGTACGTTTTGTCTTGTGGCTGTATTTGTACTGTTTGCACATCCTTTGCACTCGTGTACTTTATGTAGTCGGTGTCTCTTTTCAGTTAACTTTAGATATGTGTATCTCGTGCAGCTATATGTTGTTATATGTTGCACCATGGTCCTAGAGGAACATTTTTTCGTTTCACTGTGTGCTGTACTCACTGTGTATGGTTGAAATGACAATAAAACCACTTTGACTGACCAAACACACTTTCACTCTCTGCAGTATCTCTGCTTGGGATAAGGAAGGAAAGCTTTGTCTAAATCAGGGGTATTCAAACGCAATGTTCCAAAGTGCAGTGACCCAAAATTCCTTGCATGCCATGGTCAGAACAGACGAATAAACATGATTGTGTTGCTTAATAATAATCGTTTACTCATAGCTACTCATTTAAAATGAAACTCAATCAAGATGAAGCAAACATGTTTCAGTGATGTTTACTGTCAATGTCCAATGAACAACCTGCTTTCAGTTAATTAAATTCTAAATAATCCACAATAAAATGTACTTTTCTTAAAAAAAAAAAAAAACAATAGTCATATTGTTAGGTGTGGATGAGGACTCTTGTGAGCGTATCCTGCTGACCTTTCACATGACGTATTTGATTGGCTCTCGCAGCTATATTTTGAAGGTATGACAACCCAATCGGATGATGCTTTGTTCCATAGTGGTGTTTAATATTAGCTCTTGTCACTAGGGTACAGACTGAGGACATGGGTTTAGAACTTGAAGGTGGACGGATAAAAGGACGTGTTCTTCCATGTGATCTTCCTACATGTCTCTTGCCCCTGACGTGCTGTGCCTGGAGCTATTTTATCTCTGCTTCAAAAATGAGGCAGTGAGACAGATTCAGCTTCATCTATTCTGTTAATTGTCAAAAATACAACCTGCACGGTCCAGTGATCATCTGTATTTTTACACCTTAATGGGAAGTGGGTTTTGTGGGTAACTCGGACTTTGTGCAGAGATGCGCAAATCATATCGGCTGGAGCCCTAGCCACAGTGAAGCGGGAGGCACTGGGGACACAGAGGATCTCATCAGCAGCTCATGTCTCTGTCTGCATGTTAATGATACACTTTCAGAAATGCGTGTGCCTGTAATTTGCATTTTATGTATGTGCTTAAATTGCATTAAAAAATTTCCAGGTCATGGAATAATCATTTACCTATAATTATTGCAAAAGACAGTCTGAACAGTCACAGCTTTGAGAGTAACAGTTTTAGGTGTTTTACAGTTTTTAATATTAATCTTCATTTTAAAACAAACCTAAGATATAGCATTGCTGTTTAGTGCACTGTTTATATGTGTAGCCTTTTGGATCAGTGGATAGAACAGACAGAGTCTTGAATTTGAATCTAACCATTGGCATCTTGTATCAATTTGTGTTGATTAGTTCTTATCTCTATTAAATGGTTAATTTTTACAGAATTAATTGTGTTGATATTACTCAAAAAAATTAGCAATTGAATTAACTCAAAAATATTGCTTGTAAAGTGTTGCCATATTTTATTAAGTAAATTCAACAACATTTTATGAGCGCATAGATTATCCTATAAATACACTGTCATTTAAATTCGCATGGTCTAAAACTTTGAAAAAGCATAAAAAGTTACCTTTATTGTGTAAGAACATACCTTCAATAGTGAGAACATTTTACAAAACACTGAAATGGTTAACAGGTAGATGCCGCATTTCACAAAAGTACTTGTATGTCCAGACACTACACCCATAACTGTGGTATAGACCACCGCCACTCACCTTGAGCTGTGGCCATGATGACCATTGTAGCCAGTGTTGTCATCCATGTCATCCCTGGCATCTTTCCTCCCCTTTTCAGAAGTGGTTTTGTGATGCTTGGTAGAATGAAAGCTGTGCCCTACAAGCACACACTCGTCAGAGCTCTGGCATAGATCAAGGACAGCACAGCTATGTTCAAGTGTAAAACCACATCCTTGTTCTGAGGATCTCACCATGCATACATACATGTCAAACATTTACTTAGACACAACAGTATTTTACTGTCACTAATGTTTATCAGAATGTAATCACTATAAGTGGTTAAAAAAGGTCGTTTTAAAGAACTTGTTTTAAATGTCTTTTAAATAATGCAGACTGAGAGAAGCTCAGAAATGCCGTACTGTATAATGAGGAAAACTTCAAATGGACACGAAACTGTAATTACACATATACACCATATATACACTATATATACACCATATATACACTATATATACACCATATATACACCATATATACACTATATATATACTGACATTTAGCATAGCTGCGGTGTATTATTTTTATTACATTTTTTCTTGTTTGCTGAAGTCATACTTTAACAAGGTTCGAGTCTGAGCATCTACACAGGATGAGAGGCGTAAGCGTATGGCTTTAATGAACCTTCTCACTGCTTCTACATACTGTCCCCGTCAGCGTCAATATGGGTTCACGCATCTTTACAACACAGGCAAAGAAAAGCAACTCAAGTAAAACTGCATAAGACTTATCTGACAAAAAACAGTGTACAGGATGATTGTGGACAGAGAGACCCCAGAGAAGACAAAAGTCTTGCTCTGGCCTCCACCTGCAGCCTATGCTTCCGCTGCCTTGAGAGACCTGCGATGGAAAGCATGAAACCTCACAAGAAGCAAACGACGAAGTGCAGCAAGTGTGGAAAGTGCAAGGCTCACGAGCTACGCGTGCACAGGGTGTTACACGAGAAGAGATGTGATGCTTGGAGTAGACGCTGGTGTGCACAAACACACACAATCATTACAGATACAAAAAGGTCAGACACTAATTGCAACTTTGGCTTATCGAATAGTTGTGATATTGTAACACTGAAGCACACAAGGCAGGTGGACGTTCAAATGAAAAATGCTTTAATGGTGAAGTCCAAAGTCAGATCTAAATGCAATGCAAGAGGTCAAAAAGCCAGGCTGTCAGTGCAAAGGAAATGCATATAAATAGGGCACCCTACCCTAGGGCAGACACAAAAGGCAAAGGGCCAGGAAAAAAACTTAACAAGGCAGGACTGAGAAACTGAGCACTGGGCAGAAATATACTGGATTACAGGAATAAATGATACATGGAGCGTGCTCAGTACTCAACACACAGTTACAATATCTGAAACTGAACACAGCCTGTGTATAAGGAAAACACATCACAGACTCAGGTGGAAACACTCAGGGAGACTAAAAAAAGCACAAGGAACGTAAACAGGTTAATGAGACAGAGTTAACGAGACAAAGTTAACGAGGCAGCCATAGAGCCTACAGTAGAAAACAATACTGAGACAAGACGAAGAAAGCACATGAACCAGAACACATAAGGGGGAACTGATGCAATCTAATGGGGAGATATGAAGGCCAAGCATCCCAGATATGAATCTACCTACAAAGGTAAAGCTCTATGCTAATTTACTTTTTGAACCTAGTACGGCAGTCCAGTCAGAGCTGTCATTACTGCTCAATTACAACCACACATTGCAGCATGTGGTTTCACAAGTTGGAGGGGTGGTCACACCAACTATATTAGGTAATTAACAAGTTTTTTTTGTGTTTTCAGATAAACTGTTATGACTTCACTTCGGTTTCTCAGTTTCTGCCAGTTGCTTGGGAAGAAAATGGTCGATGAGTGTGTGTGCATTATTCTATCAGAAGGCAACATAGCGGATGTTGAGGACAGCTACGCTGGAATCCCACAGGCAAATGGGAACCATGACGTGGCTGTAAGGAGAGGAAAAATTGCCAGATATCTTCAAAAAGTATGGAAAGTCCTGACAAGTCATATATGAATAGGAAGAATAAGGTCCAGATATCAACACCTATGCCCTGCAAGCCCCTCACAAAGCACAGACGGTTTCACCCCAAATGCAGCATCCTGAGACTGTACGTTAAGCAGAAGGAAGGAGGCAGAGGACTAGTGAGTGTCAGAGCCGCTGAAGAAGAAGGGTGAAGTGGCTTTAAACACGGCGTGGTTGTTGGTGCCAAACATTCCAGTCTGAGTGTTTCCAAAACTGCTGATTTACTGAGATTTTCACAAACAACCATCTCTAGGGTTTACAGAGTATGGTGCGAAAAAGGGGAAAATATCCAGTGAGCGGCTGTTCTCTGGGTGAAAACGGCCAGATTAGAGCTGACAGAAAGGCAACAGGAGCTCAAGTAACCACTCGTTACAGCCGAGATTTGCTGAAGAGCACCTCTGGACACAGCATGTGGAGCCTTGCAGCAGATGGGCTACAGCAGCAGAAGACCACATCAGGTGCTCCTCCTGTGAGCTGTGAACTGCAAACTGAGGCTACAGCAGCAGAAAACCACATCAGGTGCCCCTCCTGTGAGCTGTGAACTGCAAACTGAGGCTACAGCAGCAGAAGACCACATCAGGTGCCCCTCCTGTGAGCTGTGAACTGCAAACTGAGGCTACAGCAGCAGTCATGTCACCAAGCTAAAATCCTCTCAGACCGGTCTCCTGAACATGATAATGAGTTCACTCTAATGGAATGGCCTCCACAGTCACCACATGTCAGTCCAGTAGAGCACCTTTGGGATGTGGTGGAGCGGGAGATTCGCATGTGCAGCTGACACACCTGAAACACCTTTGATGCTGCCATGTCACCATGGACCAAATTCTCTAGAGAACGTGTCCAGCACCTTGTTGAATCTATGCGACAAAGAATTAAGGAAGTTCTAAAGGCAAAACGAGGGTCCAACCCAGTACTAGCAAAGTGCACCTAATACAGTGACCAGTGCATGTATATACCAGTGCATGTATATACCAGTGCTCCATATAGAGAGAGAGTGTAAAAAATGAGACGCCTTCTCTACCTCTGAGTTTCATTTTCACCAACATTGTGCTCTTTCTAACGGAGCTGTTATGCAGTATAAGAGAAAGTAATTGTACAGAATTTGACGATGCCTTAAAATAGATTTTAATATATAATAGTAAAACAAACATTAGTTGATTTAAAGAAGTTACTAACATAATGTTGCAATTTTTTTGAACACTAACACCACAAAGACACTAAACTAGTAAAGATATCACTCTTGGTTAATGTGGTCTAATTTTATTTGGAGTCCTGTCTTAAAGACGTGAAAAAGAGTAAAATGCAAGTCATGAAGAATTCAGATGAACATGCTGTTAAAAATAGACCACGGAGTGCAGGCTTAGCAGGTAGAAAGCTGGAATACTTCTGTAATTTCAGTGGAGGCATTCACAGCTCTGGTCTGTTCTGTTCTGTTTAGATATGTTTACCAGCCAGCACTTGAAAACGGTGTGTCACGGGACAGACAAATAGAAAATAAAATGCCAATACATACAACACAGAGATCCTCTGCTTCTGAATCAGTTGTCCTCTGCGTACCAAAGTGAGAAACAAACAGATGGAACTAAATCCAACTCCTCTTTCCTGTGCTTTCAGACTGTGATGTTCAATGTTGAAATTCAGAAGATTGAACAAGAATGCACTGTTTTTGTGTTACCTTAGGAGTGTTATTCTGCTGTATCTACAGCAAGTTTCAGATCTCTTTTTAACATTTTTTGGATATTTAAAGTGAAGGCTTTGTATTCTTGTAATAGTAGTGTTCTTGATTTTTGTTTCCATATGACTGCCCACTCATGTCCTTTACTGCCCTGTGTATGACAAAGCAGGCTGTGGAGACCTGCATTTTTCACCCTAATGTAGTCTCTGGCCTTCTCTACTGAAGTTATGAGTGTAACTATGTGTCCCCACGTTAACATCTTAAAGTATTATGACCATTATCTAAGCCGTGGCACCAGAGTGCTGTTCTGGTCCAGTGAACTGAAATAGCAACTCGAAGCGTGATGTCCTGCCCAGTGGTGTTGCATCTTATTACTGCTGAACAATTCAAAAACTCCAGCTATGTATGGGTTCAGCTTTATATTTACATCACACATTTTAGTTTGGGCTGTGGTGGGTTGGCGCCCCGTCCTGGGTGTCCCCCGCCCTGGGTGTCCCCTGCCCTGCGCCCTGTGGTGGGTTGGAGCCCCGCCCTGGGTGTCCCCTCTCCAGCGCCCTGTGGTGGGTTGGCGCCCCGCCCTGGGTGTCCCCTGCCTTGTGCCCTATGTGCCCTGGGATGGGCTCCAGGCTTCCCCACGATCCTTGCCAGGACTAAGCGGTTAAGATAATGGATGGAAGGATGGATGGATTTTAGGTTGGGACTGAAGGTTACAGGAATCAGCCCACCTAAACCACTTCAGCAGTACCAGCCTATCCAAACCATGTCAATCATGCAGGCCTGAACATCCTCTGAGCATAAAGTTCAGCTGAACACAGTACTATGTACATATGTCCAGGCTAACCTAATATGCCTGATGTGTCACTAGGATACAGCTACAACCCAGATTCTGCAACAAGGCACAATAGGCTGTGTTCTTAGTCTCACTGTAGTCTTTGATCTTTACAGGTCCTTATACAGTTTGGTCTCAGACTCCCCTCATAGGGTGTAGACCATCAACAAGGGACTTCCAGAGTTCTCCATCATTTGCTTCCTTTTTTTGTCTGAAACCAGGTGTATCCCAGTCTTGGCTGGTGGTATTTGACACTGGGTTTCAGAGTGTGTACCTGATCCACTGCTGTCTTCTTCCTACAATTTTGTCTGCTGCTGGTAACAGTTGTGTCCTCGTCCACAAACTGTCACTGCTGATCGTGTCTGGCCAGTAAGTGTCTCAGGCAGATGTTCATAAAGCTTTGCACTTTCTTTGTTGTGGTCTTTGTCATCCTCCAGGTCTCAGCACCGTAGAGCAGCACTGGTTTTATATATATTGAAGATTCCTACTTTTGTTTGTTGATGTATCTCTTTAGAACACTACATGTTCTAAAGCTGAAAAGGCTGACTTGTCTTGGCAGAACAGTTAAAACTGTAAATCATGTGATCTGCTCTGGATGAAAGCACCCAACTGATAAATATGTGAACACATGGGAACATCAGAGTGAGGATAGAACCTCTTCATAACCCATCAGAGGAGCACAGAGGGGCCTCAGTGGCAGCCAATCACAGCACAGCAGAAAAGCTCAGATGAATCCCAGTGCCAGCCAATAATATCTCTGGGGACACCATTGTGGAACTGTTACAATTACTTCTGGGTATTTGCAATGCAACCTGAGACAATCAAGGTAATTACTCCTCTCATTCTCTGGATAGAGGCCCTCAACCACACAACTGAAGGAGCCAAGGAGGGTAGGTTATGGAATAGGAGGACTTTTCCCTTTTCAGGATAAGGGGGATCTTGTTAAACTACATCATACCCCAGAGTACAACATCATATCCCAAGAGCCATGACAGAGGTAATGCATTTTCCATCTACACGTGGACCTGTGCAGTAAACACACTAACCAGCGCTCAGTGATTCTGACAAGTCTTACTTAACCAGGAAAATATGTGGCTCTGAAAAAGCATCCACAGTTCAGTAAACACACGTTACACACACACACACACACACAAACACACACAAACACAAACACACATTCCCACTGAACGCCTGGTGCTCAAGACCAAACCTCTCTCACTGTTTGCAAAGTTGGTCCTGTTTAACGTCCTTTGAACATTAGAGTGGAACACGTACACGAAAGGTTACGGCTGTCTCTGTGAGCCACCCTTGTGAGGACATGTAGACTGGCTTTGAAAAGTTCCAGACCAAGAGAAGCTTAGAGATGCTGGATTGTTTGAGGACAGTCAGGTTCTTGCACTTGTACTGCTGGTCACATGACCTCTAGCATGCTGGTGTTTGTAGTTCCACTGGCACATGATATTACAGACTGTCAGAGCATCTTTGGCAAACTGATGGGAAAAGGAGAACTACTTCAGAGCTGTGTCTTCCGTGGTGGGCATTGTCCACCAAATGCAGAAATGAGCAGAGCTTGCCTTGAGGGTGTTCACATGCTACTGGTTTTCATTTCCTCCTGTACTGGTGAGCAGTCTGAGTAACATCAGTAGTCCAACAGAAAACCCACTTGCTTGTTGTGCCTTTCCTTCGTCCATGACTGGTGCTTTCCCTGTAAGTCTCATCTCACGCAGTGAAAACGTGGTGCTGTTTGTTACATAGCAGTATGTGCATGACACAGAATCAGCCATACAAAGCAGTTTTTTGCTTTCCAAGGTTTGGATCTGGAACTGGTTTGGGTGAACAGCTGACAGTGGCTACATCTGTACCTGTGAGCAATGTAGCTTTCCTTGGAAGGCTGGAACTACTTCATGGAATGTAATTCCACTGACTGCGTGAGGCAATTCACTATTTATGTAACACTCAATATATGACCACTTGGGGGCAGTGCCTTTCAACTCAAAAACAGTCTGCACTTTTATTCTCCTTAACAAACATCCTCTACAGGGTGTTTTGAAAAGCTTGCATGGATCTGCTGCCCTACAAGCCAACCTTGAAGCCAGGGATTCAGTGAGAGAACAGTGTGACAGTCAGTGACCCCTGGATGTGCACAAGCACAAGGACGACATCTCAGGCTTTGAGGAAGCCTGTCAGGTAAATCTGTTTCATAATGACAGCTCCTGCTACGGCCTGAACTGGCTGCCTGGGCATCTACATGGACCAGCACTGAAGTTTGTCCTTGTGCAAAACAGAAACCCACAGGTAATTAACCAAACCTTTGTTGTAGGAAGGCCGGTAGGGCCTAATGAATACAGACCAGAGGAACAGTATGGCTGTGTAATTAATTGTGTGATACAGGTACGTGTGTAATATTGCTTCCTCTGCCCTGCCATCAGAGATAGAACCTTGTGTAAATGATTTCTCCAACACCCTACACCAAGGACAATTGCTACAAGTGTGCTTCACACATAAGCCCCACATTCTCCTGCATGCCCTAGCTAGAGCCTCCTTGTTTAGACGTAAGAGGACTCATTGACCTGCTCCAGTAAGTCCTGATGGAATTGTAAACCCCTGTGGACTAAGACTCTCACTAGAAAATAATCCTTCAGTTAATGTCAGTTAATGGTTCCTTCTATAAATGAACAACTGTACTGTAAATATTACGTTTCTTAATTGATAAATTCCTCCTAATCTCAGTATTTTGGTGGCCATTCTATGCTTTCGTGAGGGTTGGTTTAAACCATGCAATGACTCCTGAATGTTGACATTACCAACCCTTTCTTCAGTCGTTTAGGGGTTTAGGACATCACACCAATGGGATGTCCAGACTAAAGCTCACACCTCCCATTCAGAAAGGGGCAGGCATCTCATCACTACAGAACTAAAGGGACGTGGAGGTCATGTAGACCAGCGAAGGTGGCTGGACAGTAGACCGCAGTGGTCTGCGATGATGGAGGTGGGGTTGTGTCTACATGTTACAGAGGCTCACGTTTTCTCAGTGTACGGGTCACCATGGAGATGTACTGCCAGCCTGTAACTGCAAGGGAGAAAGGTCTGTGTTTGTGTGTGCAGGGCCAGTATCTACCGAAAGGAGTGCCTCCAGAATCAATAAAGAAGACACAGAGGACTGTTTCCAATCTAGGAGTCCATCTAGATCACCTGCCAGAGTCAGCAGCGTCTGTCCAGCCACGTTGCTCCTCTTCTCCATATTCTCCATTTCCACAGACATCAGTTGTACCAGTGACCACTGGGCTTAATAAATGGGTCCCTCCACCATCAGGGCAGCTGTGATCCATTATCCTCATCTGCATATTCATGGTATAACACCACAGTTTGCACATCCATCTGTCTTTAATTAGCATATTTATTTATCAATCTCTTGTGTGGTGGTGTGTGTATCATATTTATCATATACTGTCTCTCTCTGCTAGTGTAATATTTTCCTCCTTGTAGATTAAAAATAATCTGTCGTTGTGTGTAAAAACAGCTCCTTTAATTTGAGAACGTAGATGCAGACCCGTGTGCCGGTTCCTGTGTGCCCCCTGTGTGAGATGTGTTCTTGGAGAGCAGCAGAGCGGCACATCATGAATTCTGAAGGAGCACGTGGGCCGGGTCACATGACCCAGTCCACAGCTGCCAGGTGTGAACGAGGATCCCTCTGGAGCAGCCGGGCGAGGGGTGCACTGAAGGCTGCGGACGCTTGCTCTCTCCCACAGCCACACGCACGCACCAAAAAGCTGTAAATCAGCAGAGTTCAACACAGGAAGACAAAGTGTGGGGGGGGGGGGGTCAATAGGCAGCACTGCACCTCATCAAATCATGCCTGATCACCACTGGTGTTCCCCCCTCGCTTAACGTGTAATGGGGGCTGTTGGCTTATCATTATCTTTTCCTGATGCTTGAAAGTCAAACGGAGCGTTTATAAAGCAGTCCCCGTGCTGCTGCCCTGTGGGCATGTGTCTGTCTCACTGGCACACCGATGCTGCTGCCCTGTGGGCATGTGTCTGTCTCACTGGCACACCGATGCTGCTGCCCTGTGGGCATGTGTCTGTCTCACTGGCACACCGATGCTGCTGCCCTGTGGGTATGTGTCTGTCTCACTGGCACACCGATGCTGCTGCCCTGTTTAACAGTGGTTTGTTGTGTGTAAGTATCCTGAGCTGTTCTCATATGGAAATATAGGTCCCCCTGAAGAAACTGTTTAAAACCCTTAACATCTAATTGCACTGCCTTTACACAGTTACTCAGAATATCAGCCTAAAATTGCACTGGCTCAGTTTATTGTCATTCTGTTGTATAGTGTTAAACAGAATATGAAAGAATTAACTACTTGATACCATTATGTATGATTCTCTGCATTGTGTGAGCAAGCTGACTGGAAGAGTTTTTTTGCATGCGTTTGCTGCTGGCCTTCTTCTCTGATTCTGTGTCCAGCTTGAGGAAACGTTCTGGGCGCTGCCCAGGCGTACCCGCACTCGCTGGAACTAAATCGTGCCTCAGAAGCACCTGTCACGTTTTCTACTCTATGCTTGACATGATTCACTGTAACAAAACACAGAGATAAACGTGTCCAGACAGGACACCACTCACACCGTTAGCTCGCAGCTCTGCCTTCTTATCGAGCCCAAACATCCATTCTCAGGAAGACGTGATGGACAAGGCATTTTCTCAAGGTCGAAGGCAAGGTCTCTTCCTTCTTCTAGAAGAGCATCACCCTTTACGCAGCAAACATTTCTCCTTTTCTTCTCACTGTGCTGAGATGACGGATGGAATTAATTACCTTATGCCTTTGTACCTGGCCCAGTGCTCTCCGACATATTCACTCTTTAATGACATACTAATAACCAACAGCTACACAAAAGGTGCGGCATAATGTTCCTGTCAAAACTGCATGCTTAGGGTAAATGAGGACAGGCAGCCCTGCCAGAGCACCTTCACTGGGGGGTGTTCTACCACTACCCCTCCACCCTGACCTTCATAAAAACAGGCATGGTTCACACACTTATTCCTTACAAGAGCGCTTCACAGCTACTGAACGAACAGATACAACAGTAAACTGGGCTATGTGAGGGCAACAGCCAAGCAGCTAAATTATAAAACAGCAGCCATGCCTGTGTGGACGCCGGACATCTCGGGAGGACATGTTAGCAGCCATGCCTGTGCGGACGCCTGACATCTCGGGAGGACACGTTAGCAGCCATGCCTGTGTGGACGCCTGACATCTCGGGAGGACACGTTAGCAGCCATGCCTGTGCGGACGCCGGACATCTCGGGAGGACACGTTAGCAGCCATGCCTGTGTGGACGCCGGACATCTCGGGAGGACACGTTAGCAGCCATGCCTGTGTGGACGCCGGACATCTCGCCTGACATCATCTTTTTGCTTCTACACTTTCAGCTGTGGGTCACGCACAGCCAACTGAAACATGGAAGCAAGACTGGTGACCTGGAAGTGATGCCTGGCCGACTGCCAGCCATCCCCAGAGGAGTCTGAAGAATCCAGAGCCCCTACTGTACCATCAGTGGCACCGATTGTGGCATGCAAAATAAAAACGGTTAGTATTACAGCGGGCACTCCCAGGAACCTGATTAGAAACCCAGGTGTTGCATTACCAGCTAACCCAGTTAGAAGATCATAGAGCAGCAGAGTCAGTAACTGTTCCTCAAAGATCTGTGGGGCTCTCAGACATCTATTTAAAAAGTTTAATATGTATAAAGAATGGCAAGTGCCAAAAAGACAGAGCGTGAGCAGAACATCAGGCCAAGGAGAAGCAGAGGTGCTCAGGGCAGGTTTAATCTACAACGCCCAGGAGGCAGATGGCAAACTTGCCAACTCAGCAACTTTTGGTGACCTCGCACACTCTCGAGGTCTTGGGTTGTAAAAACCACAGCAGCAGGACACCCCTGTTCAGAGCACCTCTGGATACTGCTCATGCACCTTCCTGCTCTGAGCCGGGAGGATCGCCGTTTTCACTGCGACACCATTTAGCATGACAAAACCAGCCCCAAGGTGGCCTGTGGTTGCTAGGCAACTCCAAGCTCACCCAAGCTGATGATGGAAGGTGACGTCACTGAGGGATTAAGGGCACTTGCTGCGTCTGTGTGTGTCAGGGGGCCCCCAAAGACACAGCAGCGAAATAATTTTAGTTTCCCTTCTACATCTGGCATTGATGGGCATTGATGCTGAAAGCATCAGTCATATGAGAACCGATGCTGTGTCCCATCTGTCACCCCTTGTATATACCCATTTGACCTCTGATGACCCTGTGTGATGATGCGTCATCTCTATGCCTGGATTCACAGCAGATGCATGAGAACAAGAACAACACTGAGTTAATGTAGAAGGATTGCTGAGAAGGCGGCCATGCCATGTGACAGGAAACCCTTACAGCACTAACCCAACTTACAAGCACAGAAGAATGGTCAGACCCTACAGTTAATCATACCCAGACTTCTACACCAACAGTGGTTGCTATAAAGTGGTTTTATGAATGGATGGATACATCAATTAACCTGGGCAAACATGCACTGATAATTATGACCACGAATGGGTGAAGTGAATAACATCAGTTATCTCGTTACCATGGCACCTGAAGGTGGGTGGGGTGTATTAGGCAGCAAGTGAACATTTTGTCCCTGAAGTCAATATGTTGGAAGCAGAAAAAACTGTCGAAGTCGCTCAAATCCAAGGGCCAAACTGTGCTGGCTGGACGACTGGGTCAGAGCAGCTCCAAAACTGCAGCTCTTGTTTGGAGTTTCTGGGCTGCAGTGATCAGGACCTACCAAAAGTGGTCCAAGGATGGAAATCCAGTGAACCGGTGACAGGGTCACGGGCAGCCAAGGCTCACTGATGCATGTGGAGAGCGAAGTCTGGACTGTGTAGTGTGATCGGATAGAAGAGCTACTGTAGCTCAGATTGCTATAGTGCTGGATCCAAAAGAAACTTGTCAGAACACACGGTGCATAGCAGTCTGTTGTGTATGGAGCTGTGTAGCCACAGACCAGTCAGGGTGCCCATGCTGACCTGTGTCCACCACCAGAAACACTTAGTGGGCACAGATCAGCATCAGAACTGGACCACAGAGCAATGAAGCTGGCCTGGTCTAATGAATCATGTTTTCTCTTACTTCATGTGCTGGGTGCATGTGTGACACTTACCTGGGGAACAGATGGCACCAGGATACACTATGGGAAGAAGAAAAGTCAGCAGAGGCAGTGTGATGCTTTGGACAGTGTTCTGCTGGGAAACCCTGGGTCCTGCCATTCATGTGGGTGTTACTTTGACACGAACCTCCTACCTAAACACTGTTGCTGACCAAGTACTTCCTGATGGCAGAGGCCTCATTTAGCCAGATAATGCCCTGCCACACTGCAAACATGGTTCACAAATGATCTGAGGAACACAGCAATGAGTTTGAGGTGTTGAGTTGGCCTCCACATTCTCCAGATCTCAATCTAGTCAAGCATCTGTGGGATGTGCTGGTAAAACAAGTCCAATCCATGGAGGCCACACCTCACAACCTACAGGACTCAAAAGATCTACTACTGACGGCTTGGTCTAGGAGAGTCCATGCGTTGATGGATCAGGGCTGCTTTAGTGTCAAAAGGGGAACCTACTCAACATTAGGCAGGCAGTCATTATGTTATGGCTGATGCGCGCAAATGCATACGCACACGCGCGCGCGCGCACACACACACACACACACACACGAAGGTTTGAGAACTGTGTTCATGTTCTGTTTGATCTTCTCAGTGTTCTGACAAGCCCAATATCTTTACAACACACAAAACTACACTAAATAATAATAAAATGTATTATTTATAATGCACTTCACATTTGGACCAAATCTCAAAGTGCTACAAGGTTATCAACTAGTAAAAAGAACACTGAGAACATTACAAAAAATACAAAACAACCAAATAGCCTTAAAATAGTATTTAAAATGCGGTTATAAGCAATATAACTAAAAACAGTCGAGCAGCCTAACTAGGATATGCTTTCATAAACAGAAGTCCTTTTTTAAAAGCATCCACCGTCTGCGGAGCCCTGAGCTGGTCTGGCAGGGCATTCCACAGACGGGGAGCAGCTGCCTAAGAGGCCCTGTCACCCATGGCTTTTAGCCTTGTCCTGGGAGCGCGCAGACGGTGTGTTTGGCCTGACCGGGTTCTGGAAGTGATGTGTGGAGTGAGAAGTTCAGTGAGGTAGGTGGGGGCATCGCCGTGCAGACAGTGATGAGTGTGAAGGAGGACTTTGTATTCAATACGGAGGTGAATTGGGAGCCAGTGAAGTGTGCGAAGGATGGGAGTGATGTGTTCGTGTTTCCACACTCTCATCAGGATCCTGGCAGCGCTGTCCTGTACAGATTGGAGCTTTTGAATGCTCCTGCCAGGAATCCCCATGAGGAGTGCGTTACAGTAGTCCAGCCTGGAGGAGACAAAGGCATGGATGAGCTTCTCACCAGCAGGAAGAGAGAAGGATGGGCGGAGTTTGGCAATATTGCGGCGATGGAAGAAGGAAGTTTTACAGATGTGATTTACTTGCTTTTCAAAGGTGAGTTGGGGATCAAACCTCACCCCCAAGTTAGTAATGGTAGGGCAGAGGGGTATATTATTGCCAAAAAACGATATTGAGGTAATTGGAGAGGAACCAAGCTATTGAGGGGTGCCGATCTGCATGGCCTCAGTTTTAGAGCTGTTTAGCTGCAGGAAATTTCGACTCATCCAAGCCCCTATCTCCTCCAGGCAAGAGGTAAGACAAGTGATAATGCAATTAAGAGTGAGGGAAGGAGTAATCTTGATGTACAGTTGTGTATCATCAGCATAGTTATGGAATGAGATTCCATGCTTGCTGATGATGCGGCTAAGGGGGAGCATGTAGATAGTGAAGAGAGTCGGGCCGAGCACTGAGCCCTGGGCAAACCCACAGGTGACGGTGTGGGGCTGAGATCTTGCGCTCCCCAGGGCTACAGACTCGGTCCTTCCTGTGAGGTATGATTTGATCCAGTGTAGTGCTGAAGGCGATGAAGGAGTATGGCGTGATCAACAGTGTCGAATGCAGCAGAGAGGTCAAGAAGGATGAGAAGGGATGGTGAACCAGAGTCAGAAGCCATCAACAGGTCACTAGTAACTCTGATGAGGGCTGTTTCAGTACTATGGAAGAGACGAAAACCAGATTGAAATTTTTCATACAAACTATGTTGCCTGAACTAAACGCAGCAGCAATACCACTACACTGAAATAGTTCACAGAGTAATAATGGTGCATTATGTTGATGGTAAACCATTTAG
>JABJVR010047543.1:0-27304 GCA_025773905.1 Chitala chitala
AACACTGTCACAGGTAATGCCACATGGTAACACTGTCACAGGTAATGCCTCATGGTAACACTGTCACAGGTAATGCCTCATGGTAACACTGTCACAGGTAATGGCGCGTGGTAACACTGTCACAGGTAATGCCTCATGGTAATATTATTGAATGTGACAATTTTTAATTCATTCATTACTTAATTTCTCAACTTTTTTTTGGAACAAGTTTGTGGGAGAAATACTTTTTTTTGTTAATTTCTTTCATATTTACGCTAAACATTCAATATAAAGTATTATTATTCACGTTAACACATATTTATTGTTTCTTTAATTTTTACTCAGAACAGTTCATGTTCATTGTTTCGTGTGAAAACATTTATTCAAATTTCCTGGACAATAAATCAAAAAGTCTGTGAGTACAGTTATATAGTTAAATGAAAAGTGTTTATAAAAATGTGGTCTAACTGGTTCCTAACAGGTGTCCAACAAGGAGAAGGCAGTAAACTTCTCTTGGCTCAGGTCCAGCATTAGCCCAGCAGATTTACTTCAGCCTGCATGAATACATGCCTGTCTTGGTGAAGACTTTCCTTTTAGACTTTTTGCAAGGGTAGGCCATTAAAGCCAAAGTCTCATTGGTCTTTAATTAATAATGAACTTGATGAGAGCACTTCTGAGATTCTGAGTGAACTACGTGAGTCAAGGTTTCCCCTGTAAAAGCCATAGGCCTTTAAGGAATACTGAGACATTTCCTGAGAAACTGAGTCTGCCAGGCCAAGCCCATTTACTTCAAATTACAGGCTTCCTGTGGTTTCTCACTTCGTAGTGTATACAATGAGTATTTCTTAAATATATTTTGAATGGACAGTCTCATATCCATTTATTAAAATCTTCACTATCATTTTTCTATTTGAAATTAACCTGTCATCAACAACTTTTTTTTTTCTGTTGGTGGTATTTTCAGTCTGCTTCTCAGACGTGAGTGTTTAACTGTAGTTTTACCTAATAAAAAACTCAACGCTTCACGGCAAAAAAAAAAAAAAAAAAAAACAGTTTTGAACCAACCAAAACATTTAGTTAAGGAGACAATATTTTTGTTGATCTTAAAATTCATTTAAAAAATATTTTGTGGTTGCTGTTCAAGAGCCAGGACAGTTTTGTTTTTGCATTTCGCGTCATTTTGACTGCCAAGTATTTAAAAAACCGAGATCTAAACAGAGTCAAATGCGGTCAGAGAAACTTGATCACAAAAAGCCCGTAATGCAGGAATGTTCTGCCAAGGTCTCATGTATGGTATTAACTAGTGCTAAGCATTCCCCGGCCCAATCTGCGTCATTCAGCTCACACGTGACCCTCAGGGCTGAAGGAATGCAAGTAGGTATCTCTGTTGTGCTCTCACTCTGCCTCTCTCCATCTCTCTCTCTCGCTCTCGTTTGCTTGTTTTTTTTTTTTTGTCTTGAACACACACACGTTATTGCGATGCTGCAGTGACAATGGCAAAGCACCATGGGAAATCTGCATTTTATTGTCTTCTCAGCATTCAGCGTTAGGGAAACTGTTAAAGGGCTCCGTGAGCTCCCAGTCTGAAAGTATATGTTTGCAAACATGGCTGTCGGCTCCCTATGATTGTGACTGTTAATTTTTTTTCTTTTTTTCATACACCATGGCCAGAGCAATGAAAAGCAGATTGAGTCTTCTTAGGTTGAAGGGAAGTTGCGGAACATAACAAGCATTCTCATGTTTTGATTCTTGGCATGTACTCACAGCTCTGATTGCTGATATGCAAACCTGATAAATCCTGATAATTAGCAGAGCCTGCAAATTACCTCTCTTCACAGACAACACAAGTAGGAAAAGGAGACATGGTTTGCATGGATCTTCAGAAATCTGTATCGCAATTAAAATGACGAGTCAGAGCCGGTCCTGGGCATAGGCCATATAGGCAAGCACTAGGCGTGCTGTCCATCCATGGGAGCACCACTGGCGCCCCAAATAAGGGAAGAAGAAAAATGGGGCACCACCTAAAATCGTGCCTAGGGCATCAAATTGGTCCGGGCCAGCTCTGCTTATAATGAAATTAATCTGGCTACAAGAGTCCCCTCCCCACCTCTAGTGTGATTATTGTTACTTTTTACCTTATTATCCACTCTGTGATCATGGTCATCAAGACAGCTGCACACTTAATATAACCCCCATGTTGCATGTTCTTGAAAAGGAAACAACTCAGGTTCACTGAGATGTTTCTATCAGTGTTAAACTGGAACACAATAATGAAAAGAATGACCACTTTTTAAGCACCTTAGACATCAGGCTTTCATTACAATAGTGTGCTAGCCTGTGGGCAAAGGACTCTGAGGTGCTGTATGGAAGTTCTTTTCCAGGAATCAGAAGACTAACCACAACCATAAATGTCCCAAGCCTCTCAGTAACGCTTCAGGTTTCAGCTTTCAGACAAAGAATTCTGTTGTTGCCTTTTGAAATCAGTGTAGCATCTGGTCATGGATGGATTGAAACCATGACGTCCTGTGCCAAAGATCTGAGATCTTAACTAAGGATCACTAGAACATTTAAGCCCTGAAGAAACAGCAAGCTATACAATCATCTGTTTGTGTTACAGAGCTCTTTTACAATGCTCCAGAGTTTTCAGTTATTTGCAAAGTACTTATCCAGTATAAGTTCACATGGAGCCTGCAGCCTGTCCCAGGTGACAGGTTGCAAAACGGGGCACACTGGAGTGGTAACACAACAGCAAAATGTAGTTTCCAATTTACCTGAATTTAAGATAAAAATACAGGCAACCATTGGAAGGAAAAGTCAACTTCACATTAGTGCTGAGGGCAGGAACTGAAATAAAAACCCTGGGTGTTATTGGAAACAGAGTTAACAGATGGGCTGAAGTGCTGCTAATAGTCAGAATATATGCATTAATAAAATGTGTGGCAGTTTACAGTGACAGTAAGACAGTAGCAGTCAGAACAGCAAACAAGTTGTAAGCAAACTAAATGTCAAATTTTTATTTTAATTTCCGAAGGCTAAATAATAAGAAGACTCAACTTTTGTGAATTTGTTTGTAAAATCTTTGCAGACTCTGCATGGTTCTTTTCAGTAGTTTGTCATTGTGGTGACATGTTTATGCAGGTCATTGATTATTTTGACCAAATGAGCTTGCATCTCTGCATATAGTCTCATATGTACACCTACCATTACACATATTTACTTTACTACTAGGTATGCATATGTGGAAATCCCAGGGGGGCAGAAGGGATATGTCCCCCCCTTCTGAAGAGTTGTCTTCCCCTCAGTATGTCACTGTAAAGCAAGCTATGTCATTTCTGTTCCCCCATTTATATTTATTGTCCCCCCAAGAATGAAATGATATATGTGCCCCTGTAGGTATGAGAATGTTAACTGATTCAAATACATGCCTTTGGCAGGGAATGTCATGGCAAATTAACAGTGCAAAACATATCTTTAATGTGGTATTCACCTTTTACAGAAACTGAAAACACACCTCATGGCATTTTATGGACTGATTAATCAGGCTCCCTTTTGTTTGCCTAAAATCCAAAGGTTCTTGAAGAAATGAAGCAGAGCAACAAAGTTTGAACGTAGTTTTGACCTTCTGTGAACAAAGAGTGGAATGTGAGCAGCGTGACGCTGTGCTGACACCGTGACTGTGACACGTTTGCTCTCAGCGTGCTTCTGAACCCTCACACCTCTTACGTTTCCCACCTGACATGGTCCAGGAGCCCCTCAGCGCAGTCCCTCCGTGGTCCTGCAAGTCCTCAAAACCCTTGTCAAAGTTCTCAAGAGACAAAGCCGGCAGCAGCTGCTGAAAGGCAGAGGACTGTTACGCAACACCTCAGGCGAAAACAGCAACAGGTCGGAGAGTGCCGTGAACTCGACGTTCTTATCTCACTGATGAACGACGTGCTGCTCCTGATCGCCGTGTCCTGCCTTTATGCAACGAGTGCTAATCGTGCTAATTGCCTCTAAACAAAATGACATGGTGATGAGCAGACCACCATTACAGGCAGGAATTTCACCCCCTTTAAGCCTCCGTGTACTCAAGCAATCAGGGTGCACTGAACGTTGGCTCGGGGTCAAACGTGCCTTTTTGTAGGTACATGTCACAATGATAATTTAACATTTATTTCTCAGTTTTCTGTGAATATAGAACTCGTATTTTTGTCTTCAAAATTAATAGGACATACACACAATACATAATACACTGTATTAACATGTGTATTGTAATATGCAAAGTTCATTCAATAATTCAATAATTAATTAATTATTTTTTAACATTTATATATCCTTATTCAGGTTAGGGTTATGGGGGGGTCAGGAGCTTATTCCATGAAGGCACACAGCCGGGCACCTCCTGAACCGGGCACCAAACTCACACAATCTCATGTACCCTTCATTGACATTGAAACCGTATTCAGTAATGTACGAAGATACAATTTCAGCTCTGTAACACGGAGTAAAATAGCAAATTTAAAAGAATCTTGGCTAATTCTGTAAAAGATATGACTGTCATCTGCCTTCTAAAGTGGTCGCGGCTTCTCTGCTATTAGAGAGTTTCTTACAGTTGTCGCGAGAGGTTTGGTGACAGTGACAGCTGTCTGGAAGCTATAACTGACAGCTTGCGTTTGCTGCCCAGATCCATTTGGACCTTGAGGTTATGACCTGCATTCCAGGAAGGCTGTTTCACAACCAGAGTCGGCTTGTTGAGGACCTGGCATCTTGCTGGTCTGTCTTACTGTAACGTTGTTGTCGGGACAGCACCTACTGCTTATAGTGGAATGTAAAAAGTGCATCTCTTATAAAACCCAGAGGTGACATGTAAAATCACATCAGCATCACCCTGGTGTTTTGTCTGCAGTTTATGAAGATCACGTAGGCATGGAAACCAAATCGTGTCCACTGTTAATAGCTAGAACGTAAATGTTGTCTTCCATCAGAATGTATGTGAAGAGTAAACCACGGCCAGCAAATTGCTGACACAGGTCATCAATGTTATATGTGGCAGTTTAGGTCATAAATCAAACTGGCAGCAAATGGCAATATGGAGTTGACATATATGCAATGGCATAACAGGTTAGGATGAGGTTAAATGCTTAGGTAACATAGGTTCATGGACTATGGACTGTGGCCACATAATAATTTGCATCTCTTTGCAGCGCTAAGCTTTGGACATATAGTTTTTCCGCTCTGTTAAACTTCAGCAAAAGCCAACACTATTTGACTATATTTGCATAGTGACGGTGTTGCACATTCTAGGATCATTTTGTACAAAAGGCAAAGCAAAAGCTTAGCATTAAACAGCAAGTGGCATCTTCTGTGTGTAAAGACTTGTTTATGTACTGGGTCAAGGATGTCCCCCCGTCATACAAACATGACACAAAACTTTTAAATCACATTTACAGCTTTATTTACTTTTTTTAATAATTTCATTTAATTGCCAGTATTGTTATTGCGATTAACGAAACATGTTGCTGGATTCTAACTGAGGGTTGTGGAAAAGACATGTAGGGGCTGATAAGCCAGGCAGGTTGAGGGCACTAGTGACAGAAACTCCCTCCAGTCAGAAATCCTCAAACCACAGAAGAACGGTATTCACAGCCCA
Organism: Chitala chitala; assembly: GCA_025773905.1. NCBI lineage: Eukaryota > Metazoa > Chordata > Actinopteri > Osteoglossiformes > Notopteridae > Chitala > Chitala chitala. The sequence continues at coordinate 5,609 of JABJVR010047543.1, forward strand.
ACCAGCACCACCAACCCCTTCTCCACTCTCAAACACATCTCGTCTTATGTAATATGCCTTCTTTTCCTGACACATTCATTTTATTCTCTTTTAGTCACTTGAAGAGACTTCCAGATGATCACACTGTATTATTACTTTTGCCTTCATCCCAGGTACTATATCTCTCCATACATTCCTAAGGTGATCCGTAATGACAGTGGTCAAAGCGTATGAATTGTAATGATAGGAAGGATAAAGATAGCACAAGAAACCAATTTTGTCAGAGATTTCAGTTGGGGGGCATCAATACTGACTCAAGGGTGTAGATTTGGGTGTGGATGGTAGGGACGTGTCCCTACCCATATTGTGAAAGTACAATCTTGTCCCTTGTGATATTAGGGATCTCCAAATATTTCCACAGTAGGAAGGGTGATTTGGTCCCTACCAATGTTGAAACCAAACCTATGCCCTTGCATTGAAGGCAGTAGGAAACAAATTATGGAAAAAGAGAGATGGAGAGGAACCCCCACGTGCGCTTAATTCAAATTCACGCATACTGAAGCCGCGCCCTCCGGCTGCAGCTGCCCCACCCCTACCCGCCCCTTTTAACCTCTTCATTGCTGCAACCTAAGAGGAGGCAGCGCAGTTGGGCTTGTCTTCATGGCTCACAGGGATGGCACGGTGACTGCGGCTGGAGTCTGTCGCCATTGAGATTTTGGGTGTGCAGAGGGTCAGGATCCCATCATGAGAAAGCGTGCAGGTGATAGCTGACTGGTCCACGCCAGGAGGCAGGCGGGACCGGCGATGAAACTCACGGCTGACATATCCGTGTTCGTCCTGTGTTGAAACGGAAGGAAAGTCAGGTAGAAAATGAAATGAGAAAATGAACGAGAAGATATCAACAGCCATAAGGCTGTCTGATGGCCACAGACACTTTCACAGTGGGTTTCACAGACATGACACACTAATACAGAGAGCTGACACAATGCATGAGCTGACACAATGCATGTAAAAAATTTCCAGCAAGACGGTGAAGGCCTCAAAACTGTGACATCATTGCAATGTGAAAGCCAAGAAATAAAAATCACAGTGTTCACTAATAGAAGTTTTCGGTTAAGGGTGACAGTGAGACACTTTTTTTACACTTTCGCCCCTCATTGAGGCTTTCAAAGCAAGGGTGAAAAGGTGGTCATTTACAAGGAGTTGCCAAGAAATTACACCCTCTACAGTCTAGAAATTACAGAAAAAAGCAAAGATTTTCACACAGAATAATTATCCTGAGAGAGATTTTGTCCTCTGCAGTCTGGGACCCTAGCAGTCAGTACAGTTCCCTGTTGTAAAATCCTAAGTGTTTTGGTTTGTTGCCCTGTCTCAGCACTATATATATTTCTAATATAGAACAAGAAACAGTGAAGTGGAATGTGTTAAACATTTGGGTTTAACTATATCACTAACTGTCACTTTAACCAGCACTTGACACAGCGTTGCATTGGCTCTTTACAGAAATAACTACTTTTTAGACTCACATTATAAAGAACACACCTATCCAGTTGAGCCTTTTTCTCTGCTCTGACACAGGTGTGTTTTATACATACACAAACACGTAAAATGACGCCCCTTATCTAAAACACCGGAGCCTTTAGTCCACTCAGGTATTCTGTTTACCTTTTACCTTCATAATGATATTTCCTGCACAGGTAAACGCTACCTGATTACCTCTCTCCATCTTTGTTTGCAATACTGCATTGTTTAGTTTGAATTATAGGTATGAAACACAGGTGTTCAGCTGTAGAATGTCTGTCTGTTAAAGACGGCAAAGTCCCTGCCAGAAGTATTATAACCATGCTAACCACATTATCCTATAAAATGAAGTCATTCACAACCTGCTTCAACTGTAACTGGAGTCCACTTGAGCTCACCTGCAGTACCAAAAGCCTCATAAAAGATGCACAGTGCAAGGGTTCACCAGAAACCGCCGTTATCCGTGTGATTTACGTCATAAGGATAGTGATGTAAAAGGTTAAAAATTCAGGAGAAAGCCTTTTATTCACCTTTGATTCAGGGACTTGCGTCACATTTGTACCAATTAACCTTATGCGGCACCAAAGCCAATAATGCGCCACAGAGGTTGTGCTGTGCTTGGTTCCCGTCTGCTGAGGAGTTACTTGGAAGCCAGGATTTTCTGCTGCATGTGGATGTGTTCGGCTGCTGATTTGCGTCTTTCCTGAGTTCCTATATCAGATTTTATTTGTCTCCAGGCACAGTGGGGGAGGGGGGTCACAGCCGTGACGGCACTGCTTCCTGTACACTACGTACTTGTTGAAAGTGTGGGTTCCCCCCACCCCTCAGCACAGAACAGTATCCTGTCTGTCAAGCCCCCTCCCGTTCCTGCACCTCCCCGCCCTCCCACTGACACACTGACGAACACCAACACAACGCCGCCGGATTGGTGGATCGAGGTCGGAGAAGGTCACAAATATTTCCCAGTTTTCTTGGGGGAGACAGAACACAATTAGACCTCTTACGCCAAAATCCCAGCACAAACATCTCAGCTAAATGGACCAACATCCAGTTTTGGGGGATACAGTATAAACATCTGCCAGCTGGACATCAGTTCAAGAGACCCGTGAAGTGTGAGTGTGTGTGTGTGCTCCCATTCAGTCTGTTGATGTCATCAGTTTTTGTGTGGCTCTTCTCCGTATGAGCATGAATCAGACCAATAGGAATTAGGGGAGAAGTTGACTCATGGAACATGTCACACCTCTAGATTGTTTTCAGTCCTCTGAGAAGAGTATTTCATTTTAAAAAGTCAGCTGGACGGCATGAGCTTTAAAGTTCAATAAACTGATTAGAGGTGTAGATGAAACACAGTCCAGGTGACCATTCCAGCATTCTGCTGTCTAAGGTGAGTGTCATCAGAAACAGACGTTTTGAACACTGATGACTTTGGGAGTATAGGCAGGAGACACAGGAATGGCCCGCACAGAGAACTACTCACCTGTCTCTCTTCATGTCTGCCTTGGATCTCTAAGTAGTCATCCACCAGTTTAACACTGAGCTCATCGGGGGAGAAATGTTTCACATCCAGGTGGAGTGCGAACCTGTCCCGGTCAGATCTCACCTACAGGAAGATGGAGTGTAAGACATAGGTTACCTGGGAGGACTGGGGTGTATTCTTGTGGGAACACCCAAGATCAGCTTTTTTGTGCCATTTCTGACAGCTTAGATCAAAAGACAAATTTATCCTGCGTTGGAATCCAGCCACTGTTGATTCATAACATATTAATAAGGATGTCAGATGTTTGAGACAGTCAGCAAAACTGGCTACATTAAAGCAGCATTACAAGTATATGACCTCATCTGCTCCTCCAGCTAGAAAAACAATAGCACAGTGACATGACGTCACAGGCCTGGAGCCAACCATTAGCTTTATCTTGCAGAGCTTACAGCCAAAATGTAACTGCAGGGTGTAATACTGTGGAAGTTGGGGGTAAATTCTTATCTCCGGTATAAACTCTGGAAACTAAATAATATGTCATATTTCTACTTCCAGTTGACCTTTTCCAGTCAGTTTTATCACCCTTCTCTTTCTCCTCCAGCTATCTAATCTGCTTACTACTGATACGTTGAAGGAGGACATTAACATGATGAACTGACCAGTTTTCCATCTTAATGCCAAATTATGTTTTGCATTTCTGGACCATTTTAAAGCTTTTATTCTGGTGTAAAAAAAAAAAAAAAAAAACTCCTGATGCAAAAAATGTCAAATGTCTGTAGTAACTTGAAAGTGACCCTTAAACTATCTGTATATCCTGCTTTGGGATTATTGCCTCCTGACAGCTCTCCATAACACACACCAGAGTATAACTCCTTAATCAAGAAACTGATTGCTGAAAAGAATTGTACCTTTTTCAGCCGTTGTACATTCAGTGATTTCAGCAATTATGTTTTCCGAGCCATTTTTCCAAATTAAAATAAATACCACAGAGGTACTATTTCACCCCTGCTGGCCAGGATATGTTATGTTTCCCTCAGTGAAACATAACAATTGTAAAAAGCATGCACTGTCATGCAGTAATGAAATACTTATTCATAAGGAATGCTGCCTCCAGCTTGTTCCAACATGAATCCTGTGGGGAGAAGGTTTGACTCTAGTAGACCCAGTATCACATCTCTGCCTTACCATTGTACAAACAGCCTGCAAAAGCCGGCATTTCAGGAAAACGCACTGTTTTATAGCCGTTTAATAACCTGTAGCCTTTGGCATTAGAAGGAGAATGCTGTCATGTTTGAAAGATGACTTCTTCAGATAAGGAGCAGATAGCATCTGTGCTTAAGAACACAGCACTTGTCTGAAGCAAAGGTGAGTTTACCTCAGGGATGCCAGAACTGGCGGTTTCCAGGAAACTGCGGAAGAATGAGTTTCTGTAGTATGGGCTGATGGTGGAGAAGTACGGAAAGACGTCATAGTCAAAGAGGCCCTCCCTGAAGAACTGGTCAAAGAGACGCCCTGGGTAGAATGGCCCCAGGAACCACCGGAACCAGGGGTGCTGGATAGCAATATCCATGGCAGCTGGCTTTACCTTGGAGCAGTAGCAGAAATGGATCAAGGGCTAAAGCACAGGAAAACAGGGCAGGAGAAGAGTGCCGTTTTACTCCTGCTCCCGCTCTATATATACCTGGCTCACAGAATGAGGGGCATTAGACTGGATTTCTCTGGAATGGCATTATCTCATGGCAAGACCAGCCTGTCAGCAGAACAGGCAGGATGGTGTCAGGACCTGCGGACTGATAGGACTGGGACCGAGTGCCAGCAAAAAGAGCCTGCCAAAAGTCACCGCGCTGCAGAGGCAGGCGTTTACTGCCGTTTTGTGCCCCAGGACTTCCATCATTACACTGAGCCAGGCTGCATTGTGGTACATGCTACACACTCACTACAGGGTGGCCACACATATGTAACTGATGCCTTTATTAAAGGAAGCGCGGTTTGTGATTCTCACTCAGCTGAACTGCATGTGAAATTGTGAAGGATTTCAGGGAGAACATACTAAGCTCATGTGGGAAGTTGTGTATTTACGAGATCTATGACATACCTCCGGATAGCTGAAAGCCCTGAACTGGTACTGTATGGGAAACCTCTCAGTTAAACATCGGTCAGCAAACTGCTGATGGCTGGCCATGTCTGTATTTGGCATGGCAGAAATGCATTAGAACAATACAGTCCTGCAAGGATCTGATTTATAACTGCAATACTTGGTAGTGTAAACATTCCTCTTTAATGTACGATGTCTATTCTGTGGTACTAAGGTTAAATGTTAGACATAACATAAACGGCACAATTCAATCGTTAGAGCAACAGGCATAGAGAAGTGGGTGAGCGAGGCCAGATTAATCCTCCGTTTCTTCATTCTGCAGGATTATTATGTCTATGACAGCCAACAGGATCTATAACAATGCTGTGAACATGGCCCCAGTGCAACGTTTCATTGACATTTCATTCCATTACTGTAATGTCGAAAGTAGAACTCAGGCAGAACCCTTGCAGGAAAGATATGAACAAGAATTGAACTGCAACAAGTGCTGTTTTATTTCAATTTACGGCAAAAAAAAAATCTTTTAACAATTCGAGAATCACTAAAGCTTAAGGAGTATAGTAAGTAAGGGCTTACTGGGAACAGCATTGACACAAAGGAGAGGTTTATCATTATGGAATCATATACAAAGACAGTCTGAGACAGCAGGCAAAAAAATCAACCTCCAGAGAAATAATCAGAAAGCTCTGAATGAGTAGAAGTAACTGAGATATAGTGGGGTCCATAGTTTATGGGTCTCCTGGTACAGATGAATTGCTGGAAAGCCAGTAAACAGTAAATAACACAAGATGGGATTTAGAAATTTCAAGTCGAAGTCCATCAGTGAAAGACGGGATGGGATGTCCATGCTAGTCTGTTGTTGTTTGTTACAAACACTGAACCGTTTGAAAATTTTAAATGGATTAATTAATCCAGTCGTCGATGGCCTGCACCTCTTCTGGTGACACAGGACACAAGGCAAGGTGCACCATGTTTGTGGGGAAGGCCCAGCACAGGACACTCAGTTTAAATCACACTCAAACATTTAGGGAAATTTGACTGATTTGGGGGGAGAAAAGCAGACCAAGTGCTGCATTTAAAACCTTGACCCCAAGTGCATGAAGAACCAAAGCTAAAGACCATAATTCTGTTGTCTTCACTTTTTGACAGTGACGATAATTATGGGAAAGTCAGTGAATGCAGGGAGTGACTTGTGGGTGAGGGAAGTGGCAAGAGATGTGAGAAAAAAAATGCAAAACAGGGCCTGACATCTCATAATAAACTCCACGGTAACACAGCAAAAAAAAGCAGCCAAACTGAAGGGTCTTGATCCTAAAATGTAAGTAGCACAAGGAACAAACAGGTCTAGTTAGCAATAAAGAAACAAAGGAAGTGAAATCACCTGACCTCTTCTCTTGTAAGATGGACAGAATCCACACCTCCAAAATATGGGAATGAATAAATAGGTCTCAGGTTTTTGGTCACACTGCACACTCTAATGGCTGCTGACAAGTGAAAGGCAGAACCAGGAAGTCCAACAATTTGGAATTATGGTGTATGCAAAGTAGACAAGCAAAAACATGACAGCATCCTGTTTTAAACACAATACACAAAAACACCTGTAATAAACTGCATACAGAAATGACAAGAGGGAGAGATGCTGCCTCAAACAGGCAGAAGACATGTTTTCCCCCATACATTTGGGATACGCATGATCTCAGCGCGTGTGCATCACACAGGTGAGTTTGCAGAGTGTGTCAGACATTAGGGCTTCAGGCATTTTAGTGGCTTATCTTCCGTTTTCCTCGCATTTCTCATCATTGCGTGTAACGGAAGACGTCACCGTTACAGTTGTGGCCTAATGAACCTGAGCTGGCCGCCTGCGGAGCGCGACGTGCGCTGCGATGAGCACACGATGCGATGTGACTCACTCTGAGCAGAGACGTGCCGCATGGCTCTAATGGGTTCTGCACTGGCTTGATGACAGCTGTATCTGCGTAATCCTGGAGGGCGTCTGCCAAGCCCTGAAAAGAGGCTTAGGGAAAAGCGACAGCGCGGCCCTTTTTCCAGACCAAAGACCTCAGCAGCGCCGCAGACTGTCCCAACCAGGATGAGGAATGCAGGAGGGGGTGGGGGTGTTGTCCCAAATCAGTGGTGACTGCAGCAGGGGTTAAGGGCTGGCCAGAATTTCGCCCTGTCATTAGCTTTGGGTGTGCAAATGTCTGACTGTATTTTATCAATAGCCACATTGCAGACGAGACACAATCCGTGACACTATTTTGGGACCACATTTTTGAAAAAGTTACATGGCTATAACGTCAAAAACCTGTTCAAGAGATAAAATGTGAATGAACACTGGTGCACTAGACTGGCCCAGTGGTCAGTGTGTGATGTAAGATGCAGGTAAAGACACACAGCATCTCCTGTATGCTTTCTCTTGCTTATCAGCTATCCAGTACTGCATTCATTGTAGCTTGCTTTGGACAGAGGCGTCTGCTAAATGCATAAAATGTAATGTAAATGCATTGCTTGGTAAAACATCCAGACATTTAGGTTTAAAGTGTCAGACAGGAGCCAATAAAAATTACTTCAATACATTTATGAGGTTTTATCATTTCCTGATACTACAATGCAGAAAGCTTCAGGGGTGCGTTTAGCTAACCGTGCTAACAGAGTGCAAATTCCTGCACACACACCGAATGCCTTGCCCTAGAACCTGGAGCTGCATGGAGTCTTCACCGCACTCTGACACACTGGTTACAGGGCACATGGCTGAGAGCTACTGAAACTGTCCCAACCATACCTGCTGGCACATTCCACATCTAGCAGTCTTGCCACCCTAAAAAAAAAAAAAAAAAAAAAACAGGCTCACATTTGTCATGCCCTACATGTTTTGGCCTTCCAAACCAGTTATGCAGTTCAGGGTGTGTGTGGCCTACATTTTCACTCAGGGCAGCCATAGAGCAGAAACTAGAATAACACCCATGCAGTAGAACAGGACTCAGCCAGAACTCATGAACAAATAATTTCCAGCTACGCAAGAACGTAAAATGTATTGATATCTGACCAACATAATGTGGAGTACCTGTCTAAAGTTTGAACACACTTGCCTGAAAATTTTAATTTCTATGCTTTAAACTGTACACTTTCTTGAAAAATACGATTTCATTAGTATAATTATGAAATAAATGAACGTGTGCTCCAGAAAGTGTACAAAACAAAGCATGCGACAATATCAGTAAACTGGGATGGGCACAGATGGCTTGTGGGTCGATGGGCTGAACATCAGGGTAGGTTGCGGAAATCTCCTGGTTTTAATCCCACCCCAGTCATCAGGTGTAAAGCAAGACACTCCATGGCAGCTCCCCAGGTGCTGAACAACGGCTGTCCACTGCTCCCTCAGGGGACGGGTTAAATGCAGAGAACCAATTTTGTTTAAACATGTACATGTTGTTTTTAGGTCACTTTGGACAAAGGCTAAATAAATAAATGCTTCCCCCCAGGGGGATAGATAAAAGGCAGCAAACCAACATCATTGTAACATGTATGTAAAAAGAAGAAAGAAGTCCAGTTGACGTGACTAAACTTCCAGATAACGTCACCTGGACGACTGAGAATCTTCATAGACATGCATGTAAAATGCTGCAAGTCGCTTTGGATAAAAAGTGTCTGCTAACTAAATAACGTAAACTCGTTTCAGTGCCACAATTGTGTGTATACTGCCCCCTACTGGACGAAAAAATACAATATTCACTCAAAACGAGTACTTTAACAGCAGCCACTTACAAAGAACATCCATCCATCCATCCATTATCTTAACCGCTTATTCCTGGTGAGGGTCGCGGGGAAACCTGGAGCCCATCCCAGAGAACATAGGGCGCAGGGCAGGGGACACCCAGGGCGGGGCGTCAACCCACCACAGGGCCTTACAAAGAACAGTACAGCTAAAATTCTCATGTTAAAGTGTTCCAAAATTGTTTGAGTATATATACATTTAAAAAAATTTAAAGTATGTCACAAAATTATGCACTTTTAACCCAAAGAACCAAACATTAATTAAAGAATATTCTGGTAAATTGTAGCAGGAAGATGATCCTGGGACAACACTAAAACGATGATCTCAGGAGGGATTCCAGCCTCCCGTTACCTAAAGAAAACTTGTACCACTCATTTAAAATATACAATTATAGCCAGACATTTTCCTTGTTAGAGATGACCCTGTGGTAATTTATTAGTAAATGATAACAGTGAAAATCACAGGTCTTCAGAGACAGTATGGATCAGCAGTAATTAAGACTTTCTTACACATTGGTAATCAAATTCAGTCTGAGAGCTCTTCACCGATTCAGACAACAAAATACTTAAATTACAAAGAACATGAATACAGCCTGCAAGAGAAGCAGAATGTTTTCTCCAACTCACAGATAAATTACTTAGTCGTTTCCATAAAAGAAATGAAGGCACAATTTGCATTATTGTCCATAAGAAATGACACACTACTTAGCATATTCTCTTTGCTCAGTGACACTATAAGCACATGTTCTGAAAATTCTTAAAGGAAGGCTGACTGTAGGTAAATTCTGTGGGGGGGGAGAGTTCTAGAAGGTAACCATTGTCTTACCAATTTTATTGCTGTAAAAATTTTAAAATGCATTAAAAAAAAAAAAGAAAAAAAGTACCTCAACTCAAAGTAGAATACGTAATGCCTTGACATGCACATTTAAGCCAGGATCCCATTAAGCACCATGTTTGTCTCTGTATGCTTCTTCTAAATATTCAACTACATCCATCTTCCCTTGAAACAACTTACAGTATTATCATCATCATGTACCTGCAATTATCCTTAGTGACCAAATAAAGCCATTTATTAAGCATGAATCAAAAACAAAGAAAACTAGCTTTAATCAGTTAAAAAAAAAAAAAAAAAAAAAACACAAACAAAAATTAGTAGCACAAAATAATCACACCAATGGAGTAGCTGAGAAGAACACGCAGACCAGAGTTCTGAGCATGGAGGTCCCTTGATGATTTGACATTAAGGATCTTGCTCTTGTTGGAGTCGAATGTCACCAATGGATTAATGCATGTCACAAAACTATTTGCTTCCAGTTTAAGGACTTTTTGAATACCCTGCAACACAAGGCACAACTAAGCCCGTTACCCCCCGGCTTATCTCACTCAGTAAAGTTCTCTTTACCCGGACTAGCGAAAGCCAACTTCCCCTCTAGCAAGGGTACAAATTAAAGTTAAGCTTCTGAAACTATAAACATTATGTCTTTACAGACATCGCAGACAAATGGAGCTGTTCACGTAGGTGATGAAAAAATTTGCTCACTTTTGCACATCATCATCACTACACACTGGCCACGTTAGCGTTATTGCAGTGTGTAGCGCTACAACTCATCAGTACACTCGGACATTGAGCGCTCCCTCTTCTCCCGCGCCGTGACAAAGTTGAGCAGATCGATGGCGGTGACGACCCCAAACACCATCTTCTTAAGGTTGGACGAGCCGTTGCTCATATCTACAGAGCAGGGCGGGGCAAACAGGTGGGACAAGGGGAAAAGTAAGCGACGTGCAGAGTCAAGCACAAGGTGTGGATTAAGGCTGGGTGTCGCCATATGCATCTAGATATTGCAATTACAAATTATGACAATAAAAACAAGGCTAATGTAAATACGTTCTGATCATAAGTTAGCACATTTGCCATGTTACTCAGTTAAACAATTAAAGAAAATACACAAATTAACCTTTGGATTTGACTCCTTTAAATGTTAAAGCAACAATCAGTTCAGTCTAATGCTGTAAAAACATCAGTCAGTGCAAGTTCAAACATGTTTTGCTGCTTTGCAGAAGAATTACTGGTTGTTAGAGGATCAGGATGGTGTAGACGGGCATTTGTTGTGTCGCTGCAGTGTTCTGTTTTTACACGTTTTGCGTATTGTGCGCGTTGTATGCAACTCTAGATTGCCATGTTTATGAAAGAAAGAAAAAAAAATAAATCCTATATCTTTGTTTTAGATTCGCTGTACAGGAAAACATTTTTTGTACAGTGATGCAGAGAAAGACCGACACACTCACACTGTATCTGCTCATGGACCACGAGAGCAAAGTGGTCCGTCTCCAGGATGCGAGACAGCTTGCCCAGGTTGTCAGTGAGACGAACCTGCATGCGCCAACAGTAGCAGGTAAGAATGAGCGCCCATTCACAATCTGCCCATACCTACTGTTAAAAAGGCAGGGCACCATGAGCAGTTAAAAGGGCTTTGTAATAACATATCACACCATAAAACAAACAACCTAACAAATAAAACATTTAAATCTACCAAGCTTCATTGTCATTCATTTATGACATCAACAGTGAAGCCAGGTAAATATTCTATTCTTTAAAAACTTCCAAAACAAACTGGACTTCAGTCCTGGCATCTGGCAAGACCCTCTAACGGATGGGCAAACTCCCATGCCAAAACACACTTTATACAACATCTAATCTTACTTTCCAAGGTTGGAAAAGAAATACAGTAAATACAGGTGACAGCGGTGTGCAGTTGCGTGGATGAACATGTGTACACAAGTTTGCAAAGGGAGGGTGGTCTTCCTGCACTAACTGTCTGGCGTCTATATCCTGCCGAATGGTGTTTCACTCTCCCCAACCCCCAACTCTGCCCTGCGGGGGCAGAATCGGGGAGACACCAGGACTCACTTCTTTGAACTGTTTGTAGAGGACCTTGCTGACTGGGTCCGAAGGCTGCACTTTCCCAGCTAACACGGAAGACAGCATGTTCCCCAGTGTTACCATGCCCAGGATGAGGCTGGAGGAAGAGGAGGCAGGTTTTTGTACAACACATTTTACACATGCACTGACACACTCCACAAAACACCTGACACACATGTATAGGCATTATAGACATTATGAAGAGTGGTACCCATGGTGAGAGGACAAAGACACGTCCTCACCGTCAATGACTAACTCACCCAGACTCATCCACCACAGGCACCTGGTCGAAGGCCTTCTCTTTCAGGACCTTGATTGTATTCTGGCAGCTGATGGTGGGCAGCACAGTCAGAGGGGCAGACAGGTTCAAGTTCTGCAGCTTCAGATTCCACCACCTACGAGGAGCACAAGTCCACAGCACCTGCTCAGAATGTCCACTGCAGTTTGCAAACAGCAATCAGGCTAAAATAGTGAAACAGGTTCAAGGAGCTTGAGGAATTAGTGAACCAGCCACCACAAAGTCCTGACCTTAACCTCCTTGGACGAAACTTTTATGGGATTGTTTTGACTAGCTTTTACAGTGTCTCAGCATATATTTTCATCCACAGTAGCATTCATTTTTCACCAAGACCTTCTACTCATGACAAACGAGTCAAACCACCCTGTAAAGTCTTCTCTAGCAGATCCTACGAATTTCCTGTGGTGTTTAAGGTCAGGACTGTGTGGTGGCCAGTTCATGTGTTTACGTGATTTCTCAAGCCCTGTTTCACAATTTTAGCCTCACGAATCTTGGCATTGTCCATCTGGAATATGCCAGTGTCGTCAGGGAAGGGGGGGGGGGAATCCACTGATGGGAGAACCTGGCCAATCAGTAGATTCACATATTCAGAGGACTTAATTTAATTATCACATAATATTGCTGAACTTAGACCAGACCAGTTGAACCAGCCAATAACACTGCCTCCAGAGGCACATGTGACCCTTTTTTTTTTTGGCCAGGCAGTGTCAATATTAGTTTTTCAAAAGTTTGAGGGGGATAAGGGAGTGTAAAGTAAAATCCACTTTGCACATCATGCAGGTTTGTTTTGTATTATGCATGAGTTACATGCTTGTATTTTACTTCTGGGTGTAGTGTAGGCTAGTCAGGGCATTCCACAAGGCTGAAGAAGTGTGTGTGTGTGTGTGTGTGTGTGTGTGTGTGTGTTCTTTGTGGTTTGTTAGGCTCATTCCTGTTCATCTTATCAGCTTCTTCAGTTTGGTTTGGCCATTCTCTTTCCTGTGACTGTCACATTCCCAATGTTCCCCACATATTCAGTACTAACACATGAATTAAATCACAATTGCACATTATTTTCTTTGCTATTTATTCCCTTATCAAAATCCAGTAGTATTAGAACAGCTTAGTTATGCTGCATATCCGTAGACGACCTTGTGCAATGAGATGTGGAAAAAGGTTGAATTACCTTCAAGGCCTCCACGACTAAAAATAAGGCAAGTGACACTCCCTGTTTTGTGTGTCAAACAGAAGCAAGATCTCACCAGGGTTTGGACACCATGAAGTCCTCCACCTTCAGGAAACCCTTCTGAAACATCCACTGGTCACTCAAGAACTTGGACCTGGAGGAGTCAGGGAACCATATGAAGTGTAGCTTCTGCAGTGCTAAATTCTAGATTCCACAACCCAGAAAAATGGCCATTAAAATTATAAATATATATTATATAAGCAGTGAATGTGTATCAGCCTGAGAGCAGAACAGCAACATTTCATAACAGTGATGTTATGTCACTTCAAAACAGAAGAATGCAGAGGTGGGTCTCACAAACAGACATTTGATACTTTTTAAAGGTTAACTGAGTGACAAACACCATGCCCGTTTTGCAAGCCTCGCGCCGTGACCCTCACATGTAGTTTCGGACAGAGTCGGGCAGGATGACCACACAGCGCTGGCCCTCCTTCAGATGCTTGGCGGCCTTCACCGCCACAGCCATGGCCGTCCCCGAGCTGCCCCCTGGCGGGTTTCAGAAACACACGAGCACCTTAGCATGCACACAGCCTTTACTAGGACTACCCCTCACCAAAACCGTCAAGCCCTCAAGACACTCCTGATACCTCACTTGCATAGCTACATATCTAACATACCTGCCTCCCAATGCCCCATGAAAGCAAAACTATAATCAGGTCATCAGTCGTCATCCCCTGCAGCACCTTACTCAGTCGATTACTTCAGTTATGCAATGCAAATCATTTGACCTTTACAAACGTTTCAACAAATTTGGCTGCAAGAGCTGTTGCTATGGCCATCTTCCTCCTGCGCGCCGCTCGCCTCACTGGCTTCTCGTTCAGAGCTTCACAGATCAAGGTCATTTTACTTGCGCATAAGGCTCTAAACTTCAAGCACCAGTATACAAATGGACTTCATTAATGTATAAACACCACAGAATGTGGTGTCCTTTGTCATTTCCCAAACAAAAACATTGGCACTAGCCTTGTAACAAGGTGCCAAGATTACGAAAGTCTGTGTGCTTATGGGATGTCAAAAGAATCCTGCTATTAAATCCTGAGTGAAGAGCCATTTCTTTAGTTCAGCCCAGCCTATATACTCATGCACTGTGCACTGCAGTTACTGCTGCTGTTCATGCGCTTGTTCCTTTATGTTTTCCACCAAATGTATACACAGCTGTGCCGACCCATCATCACCGTTCTCCTCCCCACATGTTTTGAGGGCACCCAGGGTAGGCACCATCTGAGCTGGAAGCAGCATTACAGCCACAAACCCCAGTGTAGCACCTTGAGGGGGGCTTTTTCCTATGGGAGCCTTCCATTCTACACCTAGACCTGGTCCATGGACTTCATACTGACTTAAGGATTGTGATTTATTTCTTATTTGTGTCTTGCATTCTGGCACCATGATGATTTGATTTGATTCCCATCTTCCATCTGCCTTTTGGATCCATGAGTGTCCAACTTTCATATGAAGTGTTAGTGCCTTTTACAAAACCCATACAAAATACACTAAACCAAAAAGAAATAAGAACTGTACATTACACAGTCATTTACAACATACCACACAGTAGACCCTCTTCTTTGATCAACATGCGAGCCATGGCAAAGGACTCCTCATCGTTGGTCTTGTACCAGGTGTCCACCACCTACAACAAACGGTTAATCTCAAACTGGCATCTCCCGCCGCCAGACAAAATGCACATCACGCCAGCAGTCGAAGGACGCCTCCGTTTCTTAGGGTGTGACATAACAGACTTCAATATTTGTATTAGACACTTAATATTCATGCCATTTTTTCCAATGATGACTGCAGAGCAACTTACAGATCTGTCCAGCACAGTAGGAATGAAGTCGTAGCCAATGCCCTCCACCTCATAGAGTGTCTTATTAGTCCTGTTCAGCTCTTCAGGTTGTGCCAGAATTGAGCCTTCAGGGTCTACAGCTATAATCTGGCAGATGCACAATGGAAGTGTGAGAGATGCCCCACAAAGAATGTTCACAACTGCACAACCGTATTGCTTTTAGCGCTCAGCATTACCAAGAATGGTTTTAGGATGTGGCTTATCTACACATTTCCAACAAAACAAAAGGTGATATTTTGCCCCTTGACCAAACTTTATTTGGACACCATATACTAGATAAACATCTCACTGCTATACAAACAAGGGACTTCATAATAGTAACAAAGATCAATGACAGGTGTACACGACGCCGTGCTCACCTTGACGTTTGGACACTTCTCTTTCAGCTTGCGGGCGATACCAGTGATGGTTCCACCTGTGCCAGCCCCAGCTACCACCATGTCCACTTTACCTGCACATGAAGAGAAAGTGACAAGAAACGAAGATGAGCGTCATGGACCAGGTTGAAGCAATTTTATTGTAAAAGGACTCATTTATTAAACATATTCAAGATTGGTGAACAAGGCAAAAACTCCACGCAGCACAAAGTGGGAAAAGCTAATAACTTAAACAGAGCCTCACCATCACACTGTTCCAGGATTTCCTCAGCTGTGGTGCTGTAGTGAGCCAAGGGGTTGCTGGGATTGCGGTACTGATCCAAAATGTGAGAATTGGGAATCTCGTTCTTGAGCCTCCAGGCAACACCAACGTGGGACTCGGGGGAGTCGAAGCGAGCGCTGGTAGGTGTGCGCACGATCTCTGCCCCCAGGGCCCTCAGGACATCCACCTGAAACCACGCCAAAACTGGATGTGACGAGTTTAACAGCACAGTGGGCATTGCAACAGCATGCTGCAATGTTTATTACATTAATCTCCAAAAGATTAGCCCATCTCTACCGATAGCAACTTGAAACCGTTCTTGGCACAAACTGGCATGCTGCTCAGAGGACCTTGCTGACAGGTGTCACTCATACCTTCTCCATACTCATTTTCTCAGGCATTACAATGATGCAGCGGTACCCTTTCACAGCAGCTGCCAGGGCAAGACCAATACCTGGAGCAGAGGGAAAAGTGAGGATTTATCATGTTGGTGAGGGAGTATTTATCACAAAACATTTACACACTGGGTCACAAGCCTAGCTAAACACTTCCAATACATCTGGACAATACAATATCCCCACGTCTGCATGTTCACTTTAGCCTATGTTGTTACCAGCCTGACATTTTAATCTCCAGTCTTTGAAGTGCCTGATGCGTGTGACACACGCACACACAGATGACTATTCTGTTAAGACTGACACTGTTCTGGCATACCTGTGTTCCCAGATGTAGGCTCAATAATGGTGTCCCCAGGTTTGAGGATGCCCTCCCTCTCAGCGTCCTCCACCATCCGCAGGCTGATCCTGTCTTTCACACTGCCTCCAGCATTGAAGAACTCACACTTGGCCACTTTAGAAAGAACCAGATACACTTAATGATTCAACTGAAATGACAGGTTGAGGAAAACCAAAAATTTAAATGTGGTGGAGAAACCAATTCCAGTACCCTTAGGCCAGTCAAATTTGTTTTCATTGGTAATTTTGTTACCCATGGAAAAGTTGAAGTAGAAACAGTACAGCAGAACACGTGTGCTCACACAGATACCTGCACCTACAGCTCTCTGGGCCATGACACAATGAAACCAAATTGCACCTGTTAGACACTGTGCTCTCAATCTTATGCGAGGACTGAGTCTGATTGGTGTGTTTACAAGATTCATTTTGGCTTATGGTGCAGGACACACACGCTCGCACATATATGTGCATGCACACATGGAGGGGGGAGGAATACCCAGCCACACATACACACCACCTTCACATGACTAAAATATCACGACTCACTTTTAATAAGTAGGGCCAAGAACTTTAGAATCTTGATACCAAAGACTGAAAACAGATTACTGACCTCTCACACTCTCTCACACACACACACCATTCAAACAACAACAATTATCTCAAGAATGTGGAACTATTGTATACTCATTTTCAACAAGCAAGACTTGACTTGATCAGAGAAATAGGTGTTCAGTACTGGAAGGACAGGAACATTTGCTGCTGGTGGAAAACGGTGTTTCCTCTGAAACACACCTGATGCAACAGCAAACAGCAACTGAGCACAGATATTGTCACAGCAGAACTACCTCAATATTTGCACACTTTTCTGCCTCCAGCATATGTTAGTTTCATTTTAAATAAATTTTGTGCCAAATTCAGTACCAGTATAGTACTTTGGACAATTTTTATTTAAGAAGTACTTTTTGTTAAAATAATCTGAATAAAGAAAATTAGGCAGATCATAGATATTTAATAAGCACTTCAGCATTAAATTTATTTACTGTGAAATCTTGGATATCGCGTGCAGTTCTTAAAACCCAAGCAAACAATACATGTTGAATAAAATTCACAAACTCCTCTGCAGTCTGTGAGCAGACAATCCTGAACTGCTGTCAGCTGAGCCTAAACATCACACTGCCGGAAACAGGCACAAAACCAGAAACACCACAAGCTTCATTACAAACAAACACAAATTAATAATTACAATTATTTAAAATTTCCATAAATTTAACACATGTAACCCTGAAACCCACTGATCCAGTGTAATTCATCTTTGACTGTTCATCTGTAGTACATGTACATCGAATAGTGTAACTAATACACAAACGAACAATAGATGTAACAAATGTATCAAAAATCATTTTAAATGTATATTTTCCTGCTTGAGTTTCAATACAAAGGCGTTTCAAGTAAGAACAACTGTAACACATTTTAAACTTTTGTTATAGCCAACCATAGGCAAATGTAGGAGACTGACCATAAAGTGGCCTGTTACATTTTACTGGGGGGGGGGGGACAACATTACATTATTAAAACTCAACTTACACAACTCGCATTTGAGTCCAAAAGCCTTCGAGATTTTACTGGTGCGGACCATGGGGGTGTCACCGATCTTGAATAGGATGTTAGGCAGTATTTTGGGTGCTTTTGTCCTTGACACGTACATGTTGGGGGAACAGCAAAAAGTTACATTCAGACAACAGCTTAAACTTTTGAGGTACTGTATGATTACCGTTAGTACTGTGGTCACAAACATTATCCGATTTCAAAAACTAAATGTATCCTGACACCGTCCACGCTAATCCCACCCTCACCCCAACCCTCCACTCCCCATTTCTCCCTCCTAAACTTTTTAACATTTGACATGAGTTTTATTGCACATAGTCACTCACTGTTGTTGTTGTGGAAACATTTAAATGCAGCACTCAAAACAGCAGCAGACCTGGAACGTTGTGGCAGGGCCCAGCACTGAGTTTACAAGTAACCAGTTCAACAATTTATACTCACTATATCCTTTGAGAAATTTCTACTTCCTCCATGATAAACATTACGAATAAAACACTTTCTATGGTTACAAATCAGTGAATAAGAGATGGAGGAGGTTTCTCTACATGCAAGAACATTCCATGGGGGGGGAGGGGAGAGAGATAACATTAATATATACCTTTCAGGACAAAAGTGTGGAGACTCAGAGGCACACATGCCCAACTGCCAAGTACACCTGCTGGGCAGGTCTGGGCGGATCCACTTCCTCTCCGCAGCACTCTCCTCTGTGTTTGTGTGGATGGAGTTCGCCCACATGCCGTCCTTGTCTTCGTTCTCCTGAACCGAGTCTGGCCAAACCTCGCTGCTCTCCTCTTCTTTTACCAGGGTGGAAGCTACACCGTTTTGGGCTGTGTACGGACAGGAAGGAGCCTCGCTATCCCCATCTTTACTGCAGGGAACGGAAGGCATTGCCAACCTGCCAGAAGTGGACACGTCAGGGGCTATACAAGCACTTGTGCATACTTTAATTTAAATCGTAGAGAACTGGCACATCTCAAATTGCAGGTTATGTAAGCAGGTTATTTAAATGTCAATTTTACAGTTGGTTTAGCGAACCTAAAGCAAAATTTTCAAAACACCGAATTCTAGGAGGAGGTTATACGATTTCAGTTACAAAAACATGTTAATCCATACATATGTTATCGGTTTCCATTAATTATATGCAGACAAATGGTTCAAGAAATTACACGCAAGCAAACAAGACTGAAATTGCACCTGGACACCTGAACATTCTGTGCCGTTTTAGAGCCATGGTTACGTAAACTGCACAGAAAACAAATCTTAAACAATACAATACAATTTTCCCCTTTGAGACACCCATGTAAAAGAATCCCTGTACAATAACAGGGATTCTTTTACATGGGTGTCTCAAAGGGGGGGAAGAAGAAAAAAAAAAAAAAAACAAACAAACAAACAAACAAACACACACAACACACCTGACCTGACAGTGGAAGTATAGAACAAACTGAATGTTTGTCATCTAAACTAAAGTGCTTTAAGACTGCTGTAGTACCATGGATCCTTTAAACTCAAAAGTCTGTCATAACAAAGCAAAATTACTTATTAAAAAAAAAAAAGCCATAAACAATTCATCTAGTAAACGTCACTTGTCTAATCTTGTCAAAGCATGTCTGGTAGCAATTGCCAAAGTTAAACATTCACCAACTGGCTGCAGTAACAACACAACAGCCAATTACTGATCTACAATACCTGGCGCCTAGTACTGTGCCAAATGGCCACATCAGGGTAGCCTGGCACTGAAAATATCCCCCAGTGTGTGTGTGTGTGCGTGCGTGTGCGCGTGCATTGCACGTACTCATAACAAGACAAACACTACTGACACACATGCACACACACGTGTATGCGAGTGAAAGAGACTATGCCAGGGGTGTCCAATCACGGTCCTGGTGGTCCGCAGTGGCTGCAGGTTTTTGTTTCAGCCAATTTCTACTGTTAATTCAACCTTAAGGCAAATTAATCTTTTTTTTTTTTTTTTGCGTAAAATTGTTACATAATTGTGTCAGTCCAGATATTCTGAACAAGTTTTATTCATTTTTTAAAAACAAATTCTAAAAGCATGATGAGGGCTTGCTGATGTTGCTTCTTTTCTTTTAACAATTATGATATACTTTGATCTTTTAATCAATTTTTTGTTAATGATCACCCAAGTCCATACGTCACTGCTCCTGATTACACATTCTTTATCATTGGCACGTTTCTGCTGTTCATTATTACAATTTGAATGGACCCTTGAAGGGATTCATGGCCAGTTGGTGGTAGAGAAGAACTTCAGGTTTGAACAGCCTCAACTGGGCTGCCTGGCAGAGCATATACGATGTTTTTATGTCCCAGAGTAAAGTATCACTGATGATGATCTGCCACAAACACAAAATTATTTGGCTGCTATTAAAGTAAACATGACACCACCTAAGAAGCTTAAACCAGGGGATGCTCAAGCAAAAATATTAACATTTTATACAAACGAAGATGAAGAGAAGTACAGAAGTGGTGGTGGTGGTGGGAGGTTCCGGAGTTAGCATACAGGTGCATCTCCATAAATTAGAATACCATCAGGTTGATCATCTCCATGCCACACTGCATAGATGCAGAAATTCACGCAAAAGGAGCCATGACCAAGTATTGAGTGCATATCGTTATCATCTCTGTGCTGAGGGATGGACAAGCCATCATGCCATGGGACTGTCTGCACAATCAAACGTACAAGCACTCGGAGTTCAGATTGCTTATCTGATTGTACTTTGCATTATCTTGTTGCAGAAAGGCATACAATGTGAAGTTCTTAACCTACTATCTGAGTTACCTAAAAATTCACTCCTCCATATTGGCTAGGAGAGAACAATATATCTTAATTCAAGGTGGACCATATTTCATAAAGACCTGCATTATGTAATGCAGTGGTTCTCAGTACCAATCCTGGGGCCCCCATGGATGCAGGTTTTTGTTTCTGCCAATATCGGTTTTTAACTGAATCTCAATTAAACATTACTGACTTTTTGTTCTATAATCACAGTGTCAAAACAGAAATTTAACAAGTTTTATTAATTTTAATAAGGATTTTTTTTAAAGCACAAAGACTTACTAATGCTGCTTCTTAATTTTTAAGTTATGGTGTATTTTTAATCTTTTAATCAATTTCTTGTTAATAAATCACTGCTCCTTATAAAGTATTCTTTGTCATTGGTACTCATTTGAGTTGTTCACTAATTATTGCAATTCGAATACAATTATTGACTATGGGTTTGAATTTAACACCAAAGCTAGTTATCCAGACATTACCTACCCTGATTCTGCAGAGTGACATTGTAATGTATGACTTATAAGTTTTTGCCACAGATCTTAGAGAGTCTAACTTCTTTGTAACACATTTTCTCAAATTAAGACAACTAAGTGCTGACAGATGTACACTCAGTGGCCACTTTATTAGGTACACTGTGTTCAATTGCTTAGTAACACAAATCGCTTGTCAGCCAATCACATGGCAGCAACTCAATGCATTTAGGCATCTAGACGTGGTGAAGACGACTTGTTGAAGTTCAAACCGAGCATCAGAATGGGGAAGAAAGGGGATTTAAGTGACTTTGAACGT
>JABJVR010047544.1:0-59345 GCA_025773905.1 Chitala chitala
GAGAGAGAGAGGGAGAGAGCGAGAGAGAGGGAGGGAGAGAGAGGGAGAGAGAGGGCAGGAGGGAGGGAGAGAGAGAGGGAGAGAGAGAGGGAGAGAGGGAGAGAGAGAGAGGGAGAGAGAGGGAGGGAGAGAGAGAGAGAGGGAGAGAGGGAGAGAAAGAGGGCAGGAGGGAGAGGGAGAGATGGCAGGAGAGATCCACTTCCTTCCCCACTGGCATCGTATCCCTCAGAGGAGAGATCAGACACAGGGAGGGAGAGATCAGACACAGGGAGGAAGGGAGATGGCAGGAGAGACCTGCCTCTTTCCTCACTATTATATTATCCCTCAGGGCAGAGATGAAACACAGACAGGGAGGGAGACTGCAGGAGAGACCCACCTCCTTCCCCACCGGCATCCCACTGCCCAGGCCAGCAGTCAGGCCAATCACTTTGGCCACAAAAGCTTTCAGCGTTAGATACTCCTTCAGCACCACCCCACGGAGGATCGTCTTCAGTTCAGGGATTCCAGACCCTGAGAGATACAGATGGAGATTGACAGAGAGACAAAGTGAGGGAGAAAGAGGGTAGTTAGTGTACAGAGTGCGCAAAGTCAGGAGTGCCTTTGAGAGAAGGTGGACACAATGGTCCAGAGCCAACAAAGAAGATGTCCATTTCAGAGTAATAGCTCTTAGAGCTAATCAGGGCAGCACCTTGACACAGTGAGGAGACATCACGTTACAGAGCCACACATCATTACTGAGCTCACGGGTACAAACCATTCTAATGCCAGAGTTACTCTGTGATGACTGCATGGCTGAATTCTTGATTTTGTTCATGTTACCATGCTGACACAGTAAAGTGTGTATAAGCAGCAGGCTATGTGATGTAAAGGGTGTGTGAGGGGCAGGCTGTGTGGTGAAAAGTGCGTGTGTGGGGCAGGCTGTTTGGTGAAAAGTGTGTGTATGTCAGGCGAAAAGGCCCATAAACCCATCACCACCCCTAAGGCTATACCCTCAACTGCCTCTGGTCCATGATCACCACTGGGGAAATGGGCCCAACTCATCCCACTCTAACACCCTAAGATCCCCCTGGCTCCACAGACAGCACAGGAACTGTTACATATTTATTGAACACAAACAACCAACCAACACAAATATTCTTCTACAATGTAACACAAATCCTACTTAAAGAAAACACAAGATAACAAAACAAACCAATAAGCTGGTCTCAGGTTCCAGAAAGAACAATCAGACACAATGGGCTTAACCCACAATTCCCCTCAACCACCACAGTCCAATCCTCTTCTGGGAAAATGGGAAAAACAGTCCTGGTCCAGCAGCACCATGGGTTAGGGTCCACCACTGGTCTGTAGAACCTCCTCTGGCCCGCAACACAGTCACAGGGTCCTCAGTCCACACTGCAGCTTCATGATTCTCTTACCTAGAGACCAGTGCATAACAATATCTGTACGGCCTTTTCAGCAGCCGTTGCCGTTGATAACAGGAGCGAACCAGTTTCAACGCGTTCAAACAGTCTATGCCAGTAATATGCAAACAGTACTTTTATTTCTTTCCGTGGATAAACATTTAAAGTCAACCTCTTGCCGCTCACGTTGTTCCAAGCATGCAAAATACATGTTCCAAAAATGTCGTACACAGTTTCCAAAGTTCCACAGTTTCCTCTTGGCATGTTACCCTGTAGTATGGTCAAAAACCGTGTTTCCCCATTACTAACCACCTCCATTACCCAATAGGGCACAATTATACAAAACAAAACCAGTGCCCCTTCTGGACAGAAAGTTAAATACATATGGCTCTTACAACATCAACAACACCAATCCCATACAAAAAGCTCTAAACACCAGTTCACAGCACCAGGACACAGGACCTGTCTGCATTGCCAAAAGTCCTCTTCCATACCCAGACCAACACTGCTCTTTCTTTCCCCTTCACCAGCCTCACTACCACTGGGAACACCCCTCTTTATACCTCCCCGCAGCCAATCCCTGATACCTGCCTGGAACTACACCACTGGGAACTAAACTACCAATCCCAAAGGACTGGGGGAGTAACCCAGACACCCTTTATTACATTCATACCATTCACATACCACAAGGAAATCCAAACAGAAGTGGCACCTGACATGTTAGCAGCAGTCTGTGTGGTGTAAAGTGTGTGTAAGCAGCAGGGTGTGTGATGTAAAGTGTGTGTGAGGGGCAGGCTGTGTGAAGTGTGTGTCAGCAGCAGGGTATGTGGAGTACAGACAGAAGCTGTGCCAAGACAGTAACTGAGCACAGCTCTATTGAGGATGGACCCGTTATGAAGTGGTGTGTAAATGTCAAAGGGAGAAAACAGTTCCACACTGATGTGCAATATTGCTTTCTGAAGCATTTTAATTCTACTATACACCTTCTGTGTTTATTTTGCATTGTTCTGTGCTGCATTCCGTGTGCACTGAGAGTTTAGTTTGCATCGTGCGCTGTTCTGTGCTGCATTCTGTGTGCTCTGAGAGTTTAGTTTGCATCGTGCGCTGTTCTGTGCTGCATTCCATGTGCTCTGAGAGTTTAGTTTGCATCGTGCGCTGTTCTGTGCTGCATTCTGTGTGCACTGAGAGATTAGTTTGCATCGTGCGCTGTTCTGTGCTGCATTCCGTGTGCACTGAGAGCTTAGTTTGCATCGTGCGCTGTTCTGTGCTGCATTCTGTGTGCACTGAGAGTTTAGTTTGCATCCTGCGCTGTTCTGTGCTGCATTCCGTGTGCACTGAGAGTTTAGTTTGCATCGTGTGCTGTTCTGTGCTGCATTCCGTGTGCACTGAGAGTTTAGTTTGCATCGTGCGCTGTTCTGTGCTGCATTCCGTGTGCGCTGAGAGTTTAGTTTGCATCGTGAGCTGTTCTGTGCTGCATTCCGTGTGTGCTGAGAGTTTAGTTTGCATCCTGCGTTGTTCTGTGCTGCATTCCGTGTGCACTGAGAGTTTAGTTTGCATCCTGCGCTGTTCTGTGCTGCATTCCGTGTGCACTGAGAGTTTAGTTTGCATCCTGCGTTGTTCTGTGCTGCATTCCGTGTGCACTGAGAGTTATGTACTATATGTCTGAGGACAGCAACTGTACTTTTGTTGTCAAAGCACAAGGACAATTAAGTCAAACTTGCATAGGGCACAGAGAGGGAGGGAGGGAGCGTGCAGAGCAGTGAGCGGAGCCCGAGAGGGCCGAGATCATGCCTCACCCACAGACTGGGGCGCGACCAGGTGGCAAAAGATGGTGGCGAACATGATCAGCACCATGGGGTAGGTGACCCAGGCCAGGTACTGCAGCAGGACGTTTCCCCGCAGCTCTGCATGCATCCACTTGTACACTGGCACAGAGGGAGAGGGAGCACTTACCACACGGGCCAGTCGCGCCCACGCCCACACCCACACCCACACCCCTGCCCATCGCCGTCTCAGGAGCGGCACTGGAATTCACGTGTATAGAACAGCCAGCTCTAGTCCTACTAGGAGCTATTATGACATTTCTTACGTTGTAGGATTTCTCTACAATGGCATACAATCTCAGCTATTTATTGAATTAGTTCTTTTCCATAAATATACTCAAGCATATGAGACGACGGTCCACTTCCTGGGATCAGAAACCGTTTTGGTTTCCTTGAGTTGTTCTGAACACTTATACAATGTGAACGCTAAGCTAATGTTGGGGTCAAACGTGAGGATGTCGTATCTAAATATGCCGCACGTACCTTGCAGACTCTTGGCACTGGCGTAGTCCATGCACCAGCTGACCAGCGCCATGGTGAGACCCAGCAGCACCAGGAAGACCCAGTCCTCTCCCAGCTTCGTGACAATGTACCTCTGCACCCGTGCTGCACAGTCTGCATGACACGCCAGCAGTCACTCCCCGCGCTCCGCGTTCACTCTCCTGCCTCTCACTTCACGACACTCACCTTGGCATTTTGAATAAGGCTGTGGCTTCTTTACTGAAGGGGTGTGGCTGGGGCTAGCGGGCGTGGCTCCCGTCTCCACTGAGGTGGGGTGGGAGGAGCCAGGAGCATCCCTCCCCTTCCTCTGCTGTTGCTCCGTTAGCAGCCGGGCGGCTTCCTTTCGGGCAAAAGTACCGAGCTGCTCCCTGTACTCCCCGTATAGCTGGAGCAACAGGCCTGGAGTCAGTACTCTCACACAGCCACTGAACATCTATGCCTCCTACTCGTTTCCAGTCACTCCACAGCTCTGCATGGCAACGATTGTTATTAAGTGCAATAATATAGAAACTCCAATAACTGCTTAATGAGGCTTTGCTAAAATGTAATGGCCATTTTGTGCACATTAACAGTGACCCTAAAGGCTTTTTTTGCCATTTCCCATTTAACACATCGCAAAGCAAGAGGTAACACACTCGAAATGCTTAATGAATGTGCTGGGGGGGCTGAGAAGACAGCATAAGTGTCAGGCTCTCACAACAAGAACGTATGCAGACATAAATAGCCGAAACACTACGAGGGGATGGAAAAAAATCCCCCAAGTGGAAGCCTGGGTTTGGATGGACAGGGTATGTCTGAAGAGGGAACGGGCAGCTGAGGGAGAACTCAGAGGGGAATGTTCCACACCTTCCGCAACGGGACAGTAAATCATTGCTGCACCAATACACTCACTGCCACTAAAGGAGGAAGGTGTACAAAGCCCATATAGACAAGCTAGGGTGAAGACCACTTCCCCTTTTAAAACGCTTTCCTTGTGGATTAACGCAGGTCTCAGCCATGGAAGTGCTGAGTCTCTCAGGGCAGGACACCGGTGGCTCAGAGACGTCTGGGGTGGGGCAGTTCAGATGCCCCAGCTGACTGCGACAGCCCCCTGGCTGGCAGTGCTGCCCCTGTGCACCTACACTGAGCCCAGTTGGCACAGGGGTACCGGTACTGGTCGGCCGGGCCACTTGCAAGTCTGCCGGTGAGTATTTTTAAACACATCTACGACAGTCCTTTACATGAGACAATCCAGCCTCCATCTTTAGCTGTACCTCTCAAACTCCCTAACGAACATAGCTTAAATAAATACACTTTATATTAATAAACAGTGCAGCCAATATTGACGTTTGTCTGACACAAGGTCACTGCAGCATTTACCTGTCGTTTATTTTTTACTGTCATTTCTAATCATCACTCGGCGAGGCAGTTACCACCTAGACCTTTGCGGCACCTCTGATCTTTTCATCGGGTTTGAAATGATGCAGGACTGTATGGTTTTCACCAGAAACACACCCGCCTGGCTCTAATTAGCGCATCATTAATTAGTACTGCATGACTCCACTTTGAAAAAGTCAGATGAAACAGGTGGTTACAAGAAAGTCCAGAAGAGCAGTAGGTGTTCTGGTGGTTAGAGATCCAGCCTTTGAATCCTTACGACCCACGAGGGTCCCGAGAAGAGCCTCCTTGTTATACCCTTGACAAAACAATTGAACCTGAATTTCCCCAGAGAAAAACCTAGCTGCACTGACAAAAACATTTTAAGTACCTGTAACATAAATCGGAATGTTAACTACAAATGTAGAAAAAGGCATGACAGCAGCATAGGAGAAGCCACTGAGCGCACCAACCTTGTCCCGTGCAGCAGTCTTTGGCATGCTGTCTGCTGGTGTGCCTCAGTGACACAAACTCCCCTTTTCTCTGACTTTAAAACAAGGTCAGCATTAAACATTAACCGTACAGGGGCTATCAATCAAATATGATGAGGAGGGAGTGGCTGTCATTTATGAAAGTTCAAAAAAAAAAAAAAAAAAGAGGAAACTGAAAAGAGGGAGGACGCGGGAGGAGGAAAGGAGGCACGTGAATGTGCGAAAAGCAGGGATGCTGACGCTGACGTGTGTTTTCTCATCATTCTCACCACGAGTTGAGAAGAGCACAGAGCAGAGAGGGGTTATTACAGGTACAGCCTGAGAGACAGGAGCAGCCTGGAGAAGTTTTCACCTGACTCCGAGCCTGAGGAGCTCAACATCACACAGAAACCACATTACCGCACATTATACAGTACATGAACAGCACGTTTTGAACAGTACCCATGTTTTATTGCTGAGGCAGAACTCTGACAAAACAGAAAAAATAGGCAACATAAAACTGCACACACTGCTTTCACTGTATTCAATGTACTTAGCAGGAGTACAAAACAATGAATCAAAAATAAACGTTTCATTATAAACACCTGTAAGTACTTTCGTCAAAACTAAAATATTTCTGCATCTCCACCTCTTGACAGAAATGCAAGCCCTGCCGTACGTTAGGAGTTCAGACACTGTGTGTGTGTGTGTGTGTGTGTGTGTGTGTGTGTGTGCTGAATAGTTTGTTGTGTTACGTCAGCACAAAGTTACGGCACGCTAATGAATCAGGGAGCAGGACAGCGTGAGAACGGCTCCCGTGGAGTGAGACAGTAATTTATTGTTTCTCTCTCTGTGTCTGACTGCCTCGATGCTACAGAGAGCTGCGTACAGCTGGGTGACCTTTGACCCTCTCTTTGTTAACAGCCCAGGGTAGCGCAGGGCCGTATTGTGAGAAACTGACTGACTGTATGCGTCACGCATGACTTTGACGGAAAAGCGTACAAATAAAACAGCAGTTTTTTAAATCCCTGGAGAGATAATCAGAGAAAGAGAACAGCATGATAAACGGTATGAAACTGCAAGAGACAGGAAGACAGGCGCTTGCATGAAGGTCGGATTGACTTTGACAGCTAATTAAAAAAAAAAAAAAAAAAAAAAAAAAAACTATGGCAAATTCTTAGGTCTCCAACGTCGGAAAGGAGCCGGGGCCAGCAGGTCCGGTCCAGGCATGTGATTCTGTTCATCTGTCAATACTCACAATATAGCCCAGGCCTGAGCCAAGGGATAATGATAAAATCTGACCCAGTCACTGACGGACAGACGCGAGCAAGCGACCTGCACCAGGGATTATGCTCCGGGCCCACTTGGAGTGGGCCTCGTTACATTTTCCATCTACTGGCTTGCCTTTGATTAACGCCTGTGTTACCTGCCACATGTACACGCTGCGCCGACCAAAGCGGTGATCAAATCAAACTAAAAAACCAACAAGTCATGATAACCGGTACTCTGATTTCACTGACACTCTGCACTCGCCTAAAGCATCACAAAAAGTAATTCGTCAGCTCTTACCAGAACGTAATCTAAGTTCAGGACTGTTTCAAATGTGTTGACTCGTTCCTTCATCGCACTCTTCCTCCTTCTCTGTGTCCGCTAGTCCTCCTCTGGATACCTCCTTCTTTCCTTTCCTGCCTCCCCTCTTCTGTTAGTCATCCTAAATCTCTCCTTTTCTCCTTCAAGTTCTTATTAGCCAAACTGTACCTGCCTTTTTTATACAAGGGGGAGGGCAATATCGTATTATCATGGCTTGGATGGACTGAACTCTAAAGTCAAGGAGAACCTGGGGGGGGGGGGGTGTTAATACAAATATACTGGGTTGACAATTACGTGTCAGCAGTTCTTAATTCAGTAAATGTATCCCATGGCCTGTCAGTAGAAGCCCTCTTTTATTTTGAATATGAGGCCATGTCCAATCACAACACTTCTGTACATCCCATTGTAAATCTGCATATCAACAGTGTGTCGATTATTGCAGAGTATTCAAAATCTGGCTTCTGGTATTTACAAAGAGCAGTGAGAGGCTAATGGGTAAGCTTTAGAGTCCTAATGTCATTCATATCACTTCTCTTCCCCACCTCAGTGCCCCCCCGTGCCTCTCATCCCCCTGTGTTCCCCACTTGCTGTAACCCTACTCGAGTTTATATATAGCACTGGTGTGACACACTTTTGTGTACACCTCTCTCGCTCTCTCGCTGTTTATCTCTGTATCTCTTCGTATCTGTCTTCCTTGCCATCTCAGAGCGTCCTGAAAGGGAAGTTTCGTCCATTTAAGCAAAGTGTGCCATCCTGCATGCCCCGCGCTTTGCAAAGGTCCATCAAGGCCTACCAGACAATGGACAGGACACTGAACTTGGGGTCAACGGGATTTTTATATGCAGAGAGGAATTCCAGCAGTGATAGTGAAAGGAGGACCTTTGGCCTGTACCAGCCTGTTGTCCACTCCTCTATTACACAGTCCTTTGTCCTGCTTCCACTGTCTGTCTCTGCATGTTCTTAGTGTATCCCTGTTAGATCTAAGGACTACATTCTTGCTTAGATCACCAGTCCTGTTCAATTTATTTAAAGCTGTGTGCTGGTATAAATTTTTTCTGCAATACCACATTACCCAGTACTGGGCTTTCATTACTGCAGTTAAACATCGCTTGATTTAGAAATTTCCTCTTACATAAAATGGACTAATGGGAAAAAAAAATTCACCATCAGCTGACTCATCTATGCATTTCACTGTTCTAAATCACATTTTCACGTATATCCATTTAGACGGAGCTCTGCGCTTACCAAAATCTGCATACAACAACCTATCAGGTAAAGTGTGAGAATCAGAGCTGACGGTGGAAACAGTTGCTGATTCTATAATTGATGAAAATGACAGCTGATCATTCACATCCATTTGCCCAAGCTGTTAGCAGAAAGGCCCACTGAGCCACGCGGAGGAAGGCTGTTAAAACGACCAATAATCCTCAACACTCTCAGGCGAACGCCCTGCCTAAAACCAACCCATTTCATTGTTTTTGCATGTTTGAAAATAAAACCAGGAGCAGGGTCTGCCTGCAGCTGGAGTATCCAAGCGGTCTGAGATCAGGTAACCACCAGGTCATTCGTTGTTTTTCCGTCGCTTTGCACGTCGCTCTGTCGGGTGAACGACATCGTTCGACCTCGTGCTCTTTAATGCCAGAAACGCCATCGGTTGCTCGCCCGCCTCCGTCCAGCGGAGTCGTTGCATCTCTGCCAAGCGAGAGCAACGGGGGGGCCGCGCGTGCGAGTGGAACGGACCGCAGGTCACGCAGGGCATCGCTCAGCGCCCGTTCCATTCCCGCTGAAGCTGTGCCTCTGTACTCAGTCCGGGGTCTTCTCAGCGCTTCTCTCTAATTAACCCCTGCCGGCGTGCCCCGCGACCGCGCTCGCTCTAAAAACATCACGCAAATTTAATTTGACTGCCTCCTCTGTCACTCTGCATTTGCGCTTCTGCTTATGCTGCTCGGAGTATTTTAAAAGGCGCCTCTCGCTCTCGCCCTGTAACGGTGACACCTCTGAAAATAGACAATTGTTTGCTGACTTGGGAATGATACAGCCCGTATGAGTTACAACACGAGGCAGTGAATCATTACAAAGATTTACAATCTGGGGATATGCAGATCGGCTTTAAAGGTTTACAAGGCAAACCACGATCACCGGTAATACAGCAAAACTGACTGAACTGGCCGCATGTAAAATATATCAAATTATAGGATTCTAAAGCTGGATTTGAAGACAAATCCATGCTTCATCCATAAGGTTAAATACAGTTGTATCAGTATACAGTACGCTCCAGCTGCTGTTACACTCAATTACCATTATAACAGCAGATTAAGGAACCCTTGCCAGAAAGATAGGTCAATTAAGAGTAGCAGTAAAGGCAGAACCAAATATATGAATCAAAAACAGAGTCCCAGACAGGCTGGGAAGCAGCCACCATGCAGAACACAAACAGGTAAGGAAGCACACTGGCAACAGACAGAGAAAAAGCAGAGAGAGATGACTGACAAAGCAGGTGCCAGAAAAATCAGGTCTGCCAGAGGACATTATCATTGGCTACCGGACATTTGCATAGGCAGAAAGTTTTAAAGGCGGTCTCGGAAGCAGGAGCAGAGTGAGCGGGAAAACGGACAGGCACTTACGCACACCGGGTCCTCCGCGACACTGACAAGGCCAGCCTGGGAGAACACAGCACAGAGGAGCGGTGCGGGGTGGCAGGTGGGCGGGGAGCACAGGGGTCGGGGTGAGGGGAAACGGGTAAAGCGGCAGAGGACAGCCAAGCAACAGGACTGACCAGGGTCTGCTGGTATCTCAGAGCCTTCCTTTGCGATGCATCTGCAGCCATTGACACGCTGTCACTGACCCAAAAATAAACCTGCTGTCGGCCTCAGCATTTCCACCCGGGCGGGCGGGCGGCACACGGCGAGCGCTGACTGTCCGCTGCAGCAGAGCCACTGCGGCCCCCAGCCGCCACAGCCCGCTGTATACCCGCCACGAGACCGAGGACCCCCTGCACGTGTAACTGATGAGGCAGCCCGAACGCAATACTTTCCTTTATTAGAACAGCAGTCGACTGCGCTTGCATGGAAAACACCAACACGCAGTTCAGTTGCTCCTAGCAACACACTAAGGCATCAAGTGCCCCCCCCCCTTTTTTTTTTTTTTTTGGAGGGGGTGAAAGTCTTCGTGACTGAAGATCCACCTTCTGGGTAGCTACAGCAGTATGTTCACCATAAGCGAAACTGACAGGCGGTTCCCTGTACTCACAGCCAAGCATGATGCAAACACCTGCTTTCGTTACCCTTCTCACATCAAACTTGAAATTTCCACTTTAATTTCCAAGAAGTGCATGAAATCCAGTCTTCAAAGTGTAAATCTGCAGATCTAGAGTTGAGTTTATTTGTCCTGTTTGCATTCCACATTTACCAAGATGAACCAAAACACACTTGGCAAAATTAGTAATCCTTCTACACCCAGCACTCATGCATAAACAGCATCGAAAAATAATTTAAAAAACAGATGTCTCATATAGTCTGTCAGTTCCAGAAGGATGTTAAAACATGAACATCTGAACTGAGAGCAGGACAAAGCGATATGCCAGAGAATTACTGTGCAGCCACATAACAGTTTTCCAGGACACCCATAACAGTAACTAAATTTTCATCCAAAAAACTCAGAACGTTCTCTTCATACACAAGGTCCAGTAACAACTCGAAAGCACAAAAGACTCAGATTGCTTTTTATTATATATAAACAAAAACTCAAAATGTGGAAAATAATAAAAATGAGAAATAAGAAAATTTACAAATGATGTATCCCATACAACAATGTCCTACAGCACCTTTATCTTATTAAAGACTAACATGGCAGTAGAATTTGAGCCCAGATATTTGTACTTGTAAAAGCGACCTGCATACTGCATTCCAATTCCAGATGCCTGTACACTCCATTCAACACTCAGTCTTCATTCGGCCAAGCCACCAAACACTGCAACACAGCAGTGAATTTAATAATCTTTTCCGCCCACTCTCTAACTACACCAAACTACATTACCCATAGCCCTTAGCGACCACACCACTGCACTGGAATGGACAAACACTGCTCCCTCTGAGCTTTCTAAATTACACTAGACAGTATATTGTGTCAAAAAAGATGCACAATACATGGCTTTGCTTTTTGGCATTTCAAACAGTTTAACACTGAAGTGCACATCTGCCCTCTGATAAAACATTGCTTAGAATTACAATATACCTGGAGTGTTCTCACAGTAAAAACTGATAAGGAGCAACTGTGGCACTTAAAACAGCCAGAGAGTGTTTGAGATTTAACACTAATATTCAAAACAGTTTTAAAACTACACTGCCTCAGATTATTATCCAAGTTCCGTCAGTATGGCAATGTATCCTGGTACCAAAATATGTTCAAAGTGCAGTTCATACTAGCTCCTTGTGGACCACTGAAACTACTTTCCAAAGCTTACCTTTCTGCACTGGAACCTACTAACTTACAAAGGGAACCTCCTCTAAAATAGGGGCACTGACACTAACTCCAATGTTCCTGTAGGGGTCTCTAAAGCTTAAACCAGACACACCAACAAGTTCTCACCAGTTTTCATTTTCAACTGTCATTGTGCAATTGTGTTAATATATTGACCCTGTCTGTGTACAGCTCTGCAGGTACACAGATACATCCCACAGTCACCTATAATTGAACACAATCAGAATTCTGCACTAATTTTGTACAGTAGTTGGGCAGTGGCTGTTAAACACTGAGAATACAACACCTCTCTGACAGAACACAAGTTCTTTCATTAATGTAATGTAATGTACATTAAAGTAGCTCTAAATGCAAGTGCTTCTATATGGTAGAAAAGTACAATATGTAAAACTTCTATACAAACAAATATAAAACTTCTCAAGATATTGATTTTCAAAAATATGTATAAATTGTTGCTTTAAAAAAATTAACCTTAACACCACCGATAATAAAAAATTATTGCCATTATTACAGACTGGTGCTATAATGCAGAGTAAGTCTTTGAACACCTGCTACAATTGCCCAGCGATATAAAAACCTCTGTACACTTCATGACCACGCAGCATTCTGCATTGGCTCCATGTGGACACGTGCGTTCATAAAATCCTGTTTCATTTCTTACGTTTCCCACAAGATTACACCACGCTGAGTGTAAACGATCCCTCGAAAGTAATGCAAGTTGTAATGCATTGTTTTTACTGTTCAGAGTAGCACTTGGGAAACAGGAAAAGGTCCTTGCACAGAGAGCTGGTGAACTCGGACATCTCTTTGCATCGATGGTACTGAGTTCCTGGAGCGTAGCCTTCCCTCTGCTTGATGCGCCCGTTCACCTACGAGAGAGCAGTGTGTCGAATTAAAGAGCCGACAGACACGACAGGTTACTCAGGTGCATTCTGATGCCAGCATTACAGTCCATAAAGAAGTGCTGATCTGTGCAATGGGGCAGCTTCAAGACTTATATTATGCACGGACAGGAATCAAGGAATACTGGTATCAGATCCACACAGCCTACCTACCCATAAAAGCTGTGTGCAATCACTAATATTAAAAGTCTTATTTCAAACAGTGTTTTTTTACCCTTTTGTAATTTGTAATAGCCAAGGCTAACAGCCAGGTAGATAAGCTCAATACTTCTTGCTCTGTTCCCTCCCCTGACTATTGATCCATCCATCCATCCATCTCCTGTTCCTCCTATCTGGGTCCCTCATTTATTAAATTAATAAAAACTCAGGAAATGTGTAGAGGGTGTTAATCCCAACCCAAGCACATCACGTTATTTTTTAGGTCATATCGCTCAGCCCTAGTACCAGCATTAGAATAAAGACTTGCTGATACTCAGTCTGGACAAATAAAATTACAAAAAAAAAAAAAAAAAAAAAAAAACCTCAAAGGACAGAATCTCAAGTGTTCAATGGCTTTTGGATGAGAGGAGAAACGTTTTCAACATTTCCAAGCAAGTCCAGCTGCCACTGAAGAACACTAAAGATAACCACGGCCTGGATGACTGAGATCCTTCACAGACGTTAAGCACAGAACAAGTGGCAGCTGCTATATTTGCCAACACAATACACTTAGTCATATTTGTGAATTTAACGGCTGTTAGACTGAAAAGCTAGTTCCTAAAAAAATTAATAAATAAAAATAGGATGCCAACCAAAGAATGAAATTATTAAATCAGAATAACAAAGCGAATTTTCTGATACAACTTGCATTGTATAAACTTCAGGGCTGTTGAGCTGGAGTCACAAACAATTCTTTGGTTACTAGAGTGCGAGTCGGTAAAAATGCACTGACTCTGAACCCAATGTGTCAGCATAAAAGTCAACCCCCCAAAATTAGAGGTGTGATATAGGTTAAGCCCTGTATTCACCAGATAAGTCAACTCCCAAAATAATGTTTGATTTTTGGGCCTAGCTAGGCAGCAAAGTCAACAGTTCCATTTTACATAAAAAAAAAAAAAAAAAAAAAAAAAAAAATTATTATTTTTTTACTGTATCCTAATGCATGATAGTTATATAACCTTTTTGTTTAATAAGATGGCCAGTCTAAGCCAGTGCCAGGCATGGAATCAGAGGTACCCTAATTTGAGGAGTAGGTGGTACCAAAAATTGAGGAGCTACAGTCGAAAGTTGTGTACCAGCTCCACAGCCCTGATAAACTTCCCCGGTTTCTCCCTAACTGGAGAGACGGGCAAATATTTTTAATAAAAGGCAATAGCTTTGATAAATTTACAGCTTCAGAAACAGTTGAGAGTTAGTACATCACAACAAACTGAGCATCTTTCCGCTGAGTGAGTACACAGGGGGAGGGCAACGGGGAACACGCAGTGTAATCCACAGTGAGGTACGTTTGCACACGATACACACTCCAAGTCAAACCATGTGTGTGAATATGTGAAAGAGGAGAGCCAAAGGATGGTTTACCTGCACCAGAATGTCTGCAAGGTGAGTGTCTCTGGCCCGCTGTCTCAGAGCAGCATTCAGCTCCTGGATGTACCAGGAGCCTCTCTTTGTGTTCCTCATCGCTGCAGTGCCTGGGAATCAGGCAACGCGAGATCAAAGGTAGCACACACGTGACATCTACGCTACACATCCCCGCCGCCCGTTACGGCCTCACCTTTCAGAGAGGCAAACCCACAGATCATGTCCGAGCGCTGCGGCAGCTTAACCCTCAGCCGCTCCCTCTCAGTCTCCTCTCTGTTGTCCCTCTCTTCCTCTCTCCCAGCATCCCTCTGTTCACAACCAGGGGACCGCATCCGCTGTCGGCCATCCAACAGGTCAACACCACTGTCCATATCCTCTGGAAAACAAGCTGACTGATCAATAACTGCTACAAGACGAAGGAAACAGAAACTACACCAAACCATAAACTAAACTCTTTTTAAAACACGTCCTAGTTAAAGCCCAACATTTCCACCCCTTTCCAGAAAAACTCAAGCATCTTTTGCAGAATTCAAAACAATTATGGGAAAAAAAAAAAAACACACACACACCTCTGCTTGTGGCTTCATTCATAAAATATGAAAAGTTGGAATGGACCTACCTCCCCGGCAGGCCTGAATGAAGAACATTTTGGGTTTGTTATGAAGCTGGGGACAATGGACGTTGTCAAAAGCCTGAAACACCCAGTCAAGCTATGGGAATAATAACAAATATTAATAATATTATTATCATCATCATCATCAACAGGAAGTCATGGCTTTGAACACGCATGTTGGTACATTCATGGCAGCATATCTGCAAGGTCCCTCCGTACCTCTACAAGCCCGCCATCTGTGCCATACACGGCTCCTTCCACACCATGAGACAGGAGGCACACAGCACAGCAGTCTGCCACCTGGTGCTCCGACCTCCCACGGAACTCCTCAATACGCTCCTTCATAGCCTGAGGGGACAGGCACAAACTGTGACAAATACTCTAGAATCCATGCAGTGCCAACATATTCATAAAGCACCGCACCACACCGCACACAGAGAGAAAAACTTTAAAACCCACTCTGAAAATTCCACCCATTCCTCTCCTTTCAGTATTCACTCATTCAACCAGGATCATCATCAAGTCCAAACAAATAAACAACATAACTGACAAATCTTGGTTAAAACAAAAGGAAAACCGTTATATACTAAAAGCAAAAGAGCTTAGTGAAAACACTGAAATGTAAATGAAACAGCTCCTTGTATTTTTTCCTGGATTACACACACACACACAATCTCTGACAACCTTGGGTCTACCTGGGCTGTAAGGTTGCGGAACACAACGACAGTGAAGTCCAATTCGGTGAAGACCGTCCTCAGGACCTCTTCATCCACCTCACCTCCAACACGTCCAACCAATTCAGGTATCTCAGGGTTAAAGTTCACGTTGCTGATTACAAGAACCATACCCCGGGGACTGGAGACCATCCTGTATGCCTACACACACACACACACACACACACGTTATCCACCCCATTACTAATTTTGTTGATGTCATCATAAAGTCGGGAAGGTCGAAACACACATCATTCTCAGGGGTACATTTACCTGCTTGCAGTGAGAGAAATAGAAATGTTGTGAACACGGGAGAACAGCTGTGGTGACCGGGCTGTCAGCATCAAGGCACATCTCCAATGATTCTACAAAAACATCATTGCATTACCCTTCAACAATTATGCAATTCAAGAGCATCTATAAAATAAAAGCAGGGCAAGTACTAACCACTAACCATTTACTGACCTTGAGTCCTGACTCTTTTGGCTCTCCCACAGTCTTCCTGTGTTGGCAGTGGCAGGCTTGGTTCCACACAGCTCTAAAATACAAGAACACTATCGTGTCACATACGTAAATCACTATAACTTACAGTGACAGGCTAACCATCCTTAGAAGACAAGGGGGCCAGATGCTCACCTCCCTGGTCCTCTTGATGTGCTCCATCAACAAGTTACACAGGTGCTGCTGTTCTGTCTCTCTCAGGGCCCTACAGAAACTGCTAAAGGCTTGCGGCCCTCTCTTGGGCAGAAGAGATATGAGGCTGTAGCTCTTCTTTTGAGAGGTCTGTTCTATCTACAAGACAAAGAAAATTAATATATGAATTTAATAATGAGCCAAACCAATCACAGTTTGACCTAGTGGTATTACAGCCACCTGACTTGTTAGTGTTGCTTCCAAGTGTAAGTAAATAGCACTTGCCAACAAAAGTCACAACCGTCCATCAGGTTGTCTGTCGCTGCAACAGAACTTTCGTTACTACACCAATTACCAGGATCCTTTCGGCCATGCTGTCGGTGAGGATGTCGTCTGCTTTCAGAAACTGGACCAGCTCTTCGTCAACCACCAGCTGCTTGCAGAGTGCAACAGAGCACTTCTGGAGTGCTCTCCTCTCATGGTCCTGCATTCCACATTGGCCTAACATCCTGAGGCTGAGCGGAGGAGAGAGAGCCCACATTCTGAACACCTACACATGGAACATGCAAGAACTACAGCAGGTAGAAAAGTTGTTGTTGTTGTTGTTGTTGTGTGTGTGGGGGGGGGGGGGGGTTCTGGCTGCTCAGGCACTTATTTTCTTCTAATAAAAGTGGCCCTCAATTTAAAAAATATTTCTATATTAGTCTAACATAATTTGCAAGCCCCGGCAAAAAGATAAACAATGCCACCTCTACCCTCAACATCCACTGCTATATTAACGTGACCTTAGCAGGACACTAACGTCCACTGTACGAATTTAACTAATTAAGTTTACATAATTTTGAAAACAGCAAAGCGTGAGTTTAAATCACATTTTCCTGTTAAAGACAATCGCTCATGTACAGTATTGCGGGTGCACATTTGCAAGTTTCCGCGTCACAGATGCGTACTCAATTTTACAATTTAAGTGTAAAAACATTACTTATATTACCAGATGATATTATGGATAAATATAATACTTTACCTTTCTGCAGTCTTCGCCTTACAGAAACGTGAATTTAATCCGCAACTACCATGGAATTAGTTCGAAATGTATAGCAATTAAATAAACGGTGGACAATTAGATGGCAGTATAACTAACAATTTTAAATAAATCTGACATTAGTTTTTTCCCCTGAATTTAATAATACACGCAATTTACACCAATTTGAACCGTCAGTAATTCCAGAACTAACTCGGTTTATCTGTCAGCTTTCTTCAGCGACAGGAACACGTGAACGAGTTTACGATCACTCCAAATTAACTAAATATTAGTATGGTAGATTTTCGATAGTCACTCGAATTAAGAAAAAAAATCTGAATAAAACATCAATGATTAACCACTTAGCTGGTTAAAATACACAAAGCGCTGGTAAGATGGCTTAATCAAAACAAACTAGCTACTTAAGACAACTGCAAAACGCGGAGTTTATCTAAAAAAAATAACTAGTTAACAATGCAGCAGAAATTACGGTATTTTGCAACGCTATCTATGTTCTTTAAAAATTCAATACGTGTTCTGAAGCAAAAAGAAAATTATGTACAATTTCAAATAAATTAACGACTTCACGCTCCCACCCTTAAACAACACTTCCGCGCAGCTATAAAGGAGCAGATAGGTTACAATGAAACTGAGTGTTTATTTTAGCCAATCAGAAAGCGAGATCAATTTGAGCGACATTAATATGGACGAATTGGAGCTCAAGGTAACGTCTGCAACGTGCGTCCCTCCTCCACATGCACTTCACTGCACGACGACGTTGTTTACTGGCCGGAGCTGGACTTTTCAGTTGAAGTAGTATAAATTCGAAGCTATCGTTTATAAACAAACATTTGTTTGGAAAGGACAATGTAGTACTGACAACTGCGTTAAACTTGCTAAAGAATTGCTAGAATATACGTAATCAGTACTGCAGTTAGGATGGACGCAGTTCTTTGAAAGGGGGCGGAGTTACGTCACACGTCAATCGTAAAAGGCGCGGAATTGTGAAAATGGAAGGCGTGTTTACTTTTTAACGTGTGTTACCGGGATTGTTTCTTGTTTGCATTACTCCTTAGACATAATATAACTGTTAAACATTTATTTATAATGTGGAAATTGCATTTTACACCATGACTTCGAAGGGTTTTAGATCCGCTAAAGGCTTAATGGCCCTCACTCGCTCTGCTTGACTCCGTGCTGTTTGCGTGATGAGGGTCCTACTTTAGTTCAGGTTGCGCGGTCTGCCACTGGCCATTTCCTTATCACACCGCTCACTTTGTTGTAATGGAAAGCAGATGTGCAAGTGAGGACATGTGAGCAATGCTTAAAAAATTAAATGTCTAGAAGTTAATGTGGGCGGTGATTCGCAGTATTTCATGAATACTGATTAAATGATTAATGAATTATGGACTCATGTTTTATATAATTTTTTGCGTTTTATTGCCTGTATTATTTTTTACTATATAATCCATTGCTATATGGATATGTTTAATCTGTTATAATCAATTTTTGTTCTACACTGATGTATCGACAGTACTGTTGTTAATAATTAACATTGATTTGGTTAATTTACCGTAATTTGGACCAATCATTCTACCACATTGACTTTAATTTAGTTTACTGTTAAATTTAGATGACTCATTGAAGTCCTAGAAGAAATTGCTAGGGACAGAGATGTTAGGGCATCTCTTCTCCTGCTGCCACTGTGATCTTGAATTGGGTAAGCGGTAAAGTGAATAGATGGATGGATGGATGGATGGATGCATGGACTCGTAGTATTTTAGTTTATTATTCATTTATAAGTGTTTTAGATCATTCTTTATGTGTCCTGTGTTTGGGATGTGTGTCAAAGGTTTTTGTCTTTAAATACTTGGGGTCAACTGTTCAAAGTAATGGAGAGTAATAGAGAAGTGAAGAAGAGAGTACAGGCAGGATGGAGTGGGTGGAGAAGAGTGTCAGGAGTGATCTGCGATAGAAGGGTAGCTGCAAGAGTGACAGTGAAGGTTTACAAGACGGTAGTGATACCAGCTATGATGTATGGTCTGGAGACAGTGGCTCTTACAAAGAGGCAAAGCTGGAGGCATCAGAGTTAAAGATGCTAAGGTTTTCATTGGGAGTGATGAGATTGGACAGGATTAAAAATATTAGGGGGATAGCACAGGTAGGACGGTTCGGTCACAAAGTGAGAGAAGCCAGACTTAGATGGTTTGGACTCGTACAGAGGAGGGATACAGAGCATATAGGGAAAATAATGCTGAGGATGGAGCTGCCAGACAGGAGGAGACGAGGAAGGC
Organism: Chitala chitala; assembly: GCA_025773905.1. Taxonomy (NCBI): domain Eukaryota; kingdom Metazoa; phylum Chordata; class Actinopteri; order Osteoglossiformes; family Notopteridae; genus Chitala; species Chitala chitala. The sequence goes on from JABJVR010047544.1 coordinate 19,359, forward strand.
CAAAGAGGAGGTTCGTGGACGTAGTGAGGGAGGACATGAGAGAGGTTGGGGTGACAGAGGAAGCTGCAGAGAACAGGTTGGCATGGAGAAGGATGATCCGCTGTGGAGATGCCTAAAGGGAGCACCTGAAAGAAGAAGTCTAAGGTTTGTGTCTTGAAGGTACACAATTTTAGTTAAAAATCAACAATGTAACATGGATCTCAGAGAATGATGAAGATGGACATTAAGCAGCAGTAAACATGAAAAACTAGTTACTGACCCATTATATATTTAGACCTTTTTATTATGTGTTTGACTACATCTTGCTTCCTCATTTTCTGTTTTTCTGTATAAACTGTGTTATTCCTTTAGTTGGGGAGCACCTCATGACAACCATATCTATATGCTCTGCAGAGCCCTGTCAATAAATCTGTTTGAAAAACTTCCTCTTGCCATGTGAGCTATTGCATTTTTGGATTATAATTTTATTTCCACAATAAACGTTTGACATAATGTATACATGGCTTCTCAATACAAACTGTAGATATGGCATAATTGAAAATATTGGATTTTAACACTGATGTCAATTTTCGTAATAACTAATACAATTTCTGGGCAAAGCCAATAAAACGAGACACTCTGCTACCACATGGGAACTACAGCTCTGTAGGCTTTTGACCTCTAGCTATGCCAGAGCAAACAGAAAACTGTAATGCTAAGGTGTGGTGTAGGTATAATTCAGTCTTCATTATATGATTCCTTTAAACTGTAATTTGAAAATGTGTATACAGTAAATAGAGCTGAGCCCCCCCTACTTTGGTTAATAGCAGATTTAACTAATTGTTATTGTGTGTGAATGTGTTATTTGTTTGTCATCACTGCTGACTGTAAACCAAATTGCCCCATGGGGGATAATAAAGTGACCTTGACCTTGACTCAGAACCAATAGAACTCTTGTCTTAACCCCAAGGTCACATCACAGTCCTTTTAGTCAAAACATATACAGCATATTGTAATGCTTAACAATTTACATTAGTACTAATAATAATGGAACTAGTTACTGTATATTACAAGCCAAATATCCATCCCATCTATTTTCCATACCACTTGTCATGGGGGGTAGCTTAGAGCACAAGATAGGGGACACCTTCGATGAAGTGCCAACCAAAATTAAATCTACAGCTAAATAAACAGCTAGCTATATTAGTATTCACCATGGTACCACTGTATTTTAAATACACATGGTACTCAACTTAGGAAGTTAAGTCCATAAATCACATTTTTAATTCTTTGAATTTTATTTGGAAGGATGTTGAAGATTACATTTTCAGTAATAGTAATTATAAGGAGACCTAGTTTGTCTCACTAGATTTAACACTGCAAGGTTTTCACTGGTTTTTAAAGGGCTTTGATTTTTTAAAAGCTGCACCTGTTATGCAATGGCTATTAATGCTTTAATTTTACCCTCTTTTCTGCATGCCTTCTTTTCCACTCATTCCTTAAATCCTGTTCTCACATACTCATTTTGGTCTGTGTGTGTGTGTGTGTGTGTGTGTATGTGTGTGTGTGTCTCTCTCTCCCTTCACTCTCCCACTCTCCCTCTGAGATTCCAGCTGCCTTGCTTTCCTCCTGACGGCGCGTGGTCAATAATTAATGATTTTTGCTCACTGAAAGGGTAATAAGTCTAAAAGCTGATCTTCCCTTTATCCTCTTTCACGTCAGCTTTTCAGCATAAAACGGCTACGTTTGCCATCGCACGTCCGCGTACGTGCGACCCTTACTGCGTTCATCCGTACACAAGTCAGCGCCTATGTGTGTTTGTTCGTATCGCCGCAACACACCTGTCCGCACGTGTGCTTCCATTCGTGGAAGCGAGAAGGTTAACCACGTCAGTCCCTCAAACAGCAGGGTATATGGAAGGAAGTGGGGAGAGATTAAATGAGGAGTAGGCAGGGGGCAGACAGGAGAGAGGTTGAAAGGGAAGGAGAGCTGAAGTGTGTGTGTGTGTGTGTGTGTGTGTGTGTGTGTAGCAGACTGCTGTGGGTTATTAGGCATCGATGCCCAGCAGTATCAAGAGCAGCAACAGCAACACACAGATGGACCGAGAAAAAATAGATGACAAGTTATTTTCCAGAAAGAGAAGCTTCACCTTTGGTGCTTATGGAGGGTGAGTTAGACAACTTATTTCATACGTACATAGCACACTTGTATATTTGTTGGATTATGGCTAATATTAACACAGATTTAGTTTGTTGTATAATGTAATTTTTGTGCTTGATGCATCCACTCGTTGCATCGGCTGTTGCTTTTTTTGGTCTACAGGGTGGACAAGTTCAATAGCACAAATGAGACACGGTAATGTTCAATCTCTCTATACCTGTAACTCAGTACCATAATTAATATTGCAGTCCTGTGAGTGTCGATGCATTTGTAAAACTTGACATTCTTTTAATAAGTCATTCATAAAGTTAGTTTTGTTAATGGCGGATACAATTCACACCAGATTGGAGTCCATAGAGCACACCATTTTACACATTCTTGATTCTCCTACAAGTGAGACAAAACCTGTTCTTACCACTGCCGCCAGCCAGAGGGTAAGTGGTTATAGTTTTTACAGACCATTTTTGTCTATGCACAACTACAAATGTGCCAGTTAACAACCTATATGTCTTTATTCTTTTCAAGGACACAGAACTCTTTGAAATAATTGAAAAGCTTCAGGTAATGCTTATGAATCATTGTGTCAGGTTTATGTACTGTTAGGACCGGTATGCCTTTTCAGTAACATCATACATTTACTCGAATATCAGTAACACCAGCATTTTTCATCAGGGCAGCCGACTGGATGAACAGCGCTGTGAGTTCCCTCCTCCTTTAAAGGTAAATAAAACAAAAAAAAAAGAAATAGAGACAAAACATTCGCGATCCTAGTCTGGTGTCTCAGTGCAGAGTGTTTGTCTGGGACAGAGTGACAACAGCACTTCTTTCTGAAATCACAGCTGTTAAAGATCAGAAGTGCCCTACCTCTGATTGTTCCCCCTAAATGTGGGGGCTACTGGATAGATCCCCCCTTGGAAAAGTTTGCCGAGAGTAGCCCCACCTTTTCTGAGTCAGGATTAAGTACGGAGACCTACGATATCATGGAAAGAGACCTTGAGGCAAAGCTCTACAGGGAATTCTTCAGATACAAGGTGAGCCTAATATTTTCAGAAGCACCGGTGGATATTGATGTTCTGCTGGTCACTGTGTACACTGTTTTAAGTGGCACCTACTTTCTGTTTCCTCTTTTCTCAGTACCATCACTTGTTCACAGCTGTAGACCCTACTGTAGGAACCCTTGTTCTGTCTGTTTGCTTGGAGGAAGAGGAGAAAAGATTGAGAGTAATTCTTAGGTCTGTGTCAACACTTCTCTTATCTTGCCATCACCGTAACATGTTGCAAAAACTTCTAATTTTGACACAATTCTAAAATGTGATCTAAGTCTTGGATGACATTGATTGGTGTGTTCAGCCTTGATAAAGTGATTTGTTTTGAAGGTGTTTATTTCACCTCAGTATCTTTATCTCTCAGAATGAAAGAATGCACTCTGCATGGAGTTTTCTCTGTTTGTCTCTTCCATCATTTCCCTAACGCTGTAGAGCTGGCTAAGGTACTCGGCTGTTCAGTTCTGCTCGTGACAGTATTTCTATCAAGATGAAAACTGAGGGCAACATCATGATCACAATGGTTAACTCTTCAAGCATGCTATTGCATGAAATTAAAACAACTCATATTTTCTCACTGACATTGTTTGCCTTTCCTCATAAATTACTAACAGCATAATCATTACTGCAGTAAATAGGATTAAGGCACCATCTTATTCCTAGATGCTATGTGATAATGTGACTGTGACAAGATTTGAGCCAGTCAGCTACCTCAAGGTATGTATTTGGTTGTTCTAAATGTATGTAACTTGCATTTGTTCTAATACCGTATTTCTCCTAATTAACGCACCGGGGCGCGTTGCAGGTTACGTGCAGGGCTTGTCTATTTAAGGCCAAAATATGCAAATGATGAAATTTTTAAAACCTTTAAAACGAAAAGTTCAAGTTTTTAAAAACCTTAAAAAACAACAAGTTGTTACTAAAAAGTCTAACGTTCTTCTACATTCTTTAAAAAAATCGAAAAATTAAATTCCTATTAACTACGACTTATAAAAACAAAGAAAATTCAGTCATCAGAGTTTGTTAGGCATATGAAGACCTTATTATGTACTCGAGTACAATCAATTTGGGATTCAGAAGCGGATTTTGTCCAAATAATGTAACATTTTTGTGCTAATTGAAATTATGTTTTCATACAGAAAACTCGTTTAATTCACTGCATTTACACATTCATTCTCTGGAAATCCCCACTTCTACGCATTGACCACGTTTCTATGTCACCGCTTTAATCGTGTAGGAGGGGGGCACTTTAGCGTGTGTCGTACTGTATTAGCTGCCCTGTCTAATCAGGTGGGGGCGCGTCTATTAGCAGGAGCGTTAATTAGGAGAAATACAGTATACTAATTTGCATCTTAGCGAAAACATTTTCTTTCTGTTTCTTATTCATTAAGATAAAATATACAACGACTGCTAAATAACCTACAGTCTGTACCAAGTCATAAGTGTGTGTATATTTTATGAAATGTTATTTTTAGCCAGACAGAACTCGGCTCCCTTTCTCTGTTTCTGCAGGCTCCAGAGCTTATCACAGCATTTGATGAGCACAGAGTATCACAGAACTTCAAGTTTGGTGTTTTGTACCAGAAGGAGGGGCAGGTACATCGTAACCTGACACCAAAATAGCCGTAACCCAAGCGCACTCAGTACAAGTTAGACAGACCTTAACACCTCGTAGGTGTTTCAGTCCTTGGTCACCACAGACAATTTGTATAACTTTTAGTTGAAGTGGTTATATCAAATTACCACTGGACTATGATCTGGCAAAGGAGAAAACTGATTGCAATGTTTATATTCACAGACATGGTCTCTACACTCATGTGTGTTGAACAATGCAACACCCACATAAACAGGAGTCTGTACTTTAATAATGCATGGACTGGCCACATGAGTTTAATGCAACATCAAAAATTCCCAGCGGAATTTCAAGTTGAATGTAAATGCAGTGAGTTCACTAATATACCTGATTTAGCACTGATAATGTAACCTGTAGTAACTGATAATGTAACCAAGATAAAAGAGAAAGCAGAGTCCACATTGCAGTTTAACAGTTCACAGTGCATTGTGCTAACAGCAAATGTTTCAGGTTGTATTTAGAGTTTTTCTGCTAGGCTAACCTGTACATCATTCATAATCGACTGTCGTTGCAAAAAGAAATAAATGCACGTATCTCTTGTATTTGTGAATTTGTTTGTGATAATACATGTGCTTTTGTATATTTTCATCAGTTTTTAATTTTGTTTTTGTGTGAGTCGGCACTGGGGGTGTGCCTTACAGACCCCCACAGTAAACTCGGCAAGGTTAATTAAAACTATGTTGTCTACATGCTTGAGGAGGGCATTTGTTAATCACACCCTAGTTGGTAAGAGTGTGTAATTTTCTGTAAATTCTGTAATTTTTACTTTTTTTGGGTGAATATTTGCCCTGATTAATGTTTTAAATGATAAATCAAATTTTATTGCTTTTAGGTTTCCTTTCATTCCGTTTTCAGCAGTGCCTTTTTGGTCATTCCATCATAACTTGTTTTTTTATATTTTGTGATTCTGCACACTAGTCCAGACCTTGGCAAACTTTTTAACACACGCACCTTTTCTTTGACACGATGGATGCTAGCTGCACTAATAACGATTAGTTGTGTTCGCCCCGTGACCTGTTCACCGTGTTCAGGGGGTGACGTGTACAGGCGACGTATGGGGCGTTCAAGTGTTCAAATGTAACTTGTGTTTCACAGTGCTAATCACCTCAACTGAACACAGCAGTAAGCGAAAAGCCAACGGCAGCAGGTGAATCTGCTCTACCGCAGAAAGACAAAACACGGCCGCAGGCCAGTGAAAAAGGTTAAATGCAGGAAACATTTGACCCGAGGCCTGGAGTTTGCCAACCCCTATCACATCTGTGTTTCACAGATAAATTAAGCTAAGAAATAAACCCAGCGGCAATGTACCAGTAGAGTATTGTTTTACAGGACTGTTGACAAAAATGTTCGCAATGAACAACAAATGTGTTTTACCAGAATGATTTATGATGAGTGACCAGGTGCACCAGAGGTCATGTTTCTGTGCTCACTATGAAACCAATGTTGAAAACAGACAGGGTTTCAAGGCTAGTATGAGGAAAACAGCTGAACTGCAGCTGGGCCACTTTTGCAGCTGAGTGGTCTGTGCTTTCAGCTTCTCTTCCTTTCTCTGGGGCCTCACACCTGAGTATCCCGGTCTCTCTCTCTTTCCACCCTTTCAGCTGACAGAAGAAGATATACTGAGCAACAATGACGAAAGTGGAGAGTTCCAGGAATTCCTTTCTATTCTGGGGGGAGACCGTAACGCTGCAAGGCTTTACTGGGTAATGAACCGCAAGTAGTACAGTTTACGACAGGCCTTGGTGTGCCACTTCTCAACAGAGTGCACATGTTCCTTATGTTGTACTCTTGCTGGTTTTCGTCCATCAGGAATTTTAAATTATGGAGGAGCTTTATCAGCACGGCAGGAGTACAGTGCAATCAGTTGGAATTCTAATGTCTGCGGCTGACGGTGTATGTTTTGGTCTTAATGTATGGCCTTTGTTTTACATGGTACATGGACTGTTCCATGCATAAATATATGAGCTTGCTTTTAAGGTACATCATATGCTCCTAGTCTTGTTTGCAGCCAGTCAATGACTTGGAAAGGACATACCTAACCTACAGCAGAGGTGGAATGTTGTCGTGAAAAGCGTTCGTGAAATTTGTGTTACAGTGTAATTAACATTAAGCGTAAATGACCCGATGCACTTGTGGTGTAATTGTTAACTGGTTTAGGCAATACAGGGCAAGTATTAATCATGCTTGTGTTGCTTAGTTTTAGAGGGGGCTTGGATGTGTGTCATGGCCAAACAGGAAGCGAGGCCGTTTACACCTCCTTCGCTGGCCGAGAGATTATATTTCATGTAGCAACAAAATTACCTTTTACAGAAGGCGACCCACAACAGGTGAGTTTACCTTTCTGTATGCAGTCAACTTCAGTTTCAAATGAAAACGCACACCATGCTTGTTCATATGGCTAACTGACTCCATATTTTATCTGCTTTTCAGTTACAACGGAAGAGGCACATTGGCAATGACATTGTCGCGCTGGTTTACCAAGAAGGCCAGGTCCCCTTCATTTCAGACACCATCAGCTCTCACTTTCTTCACTGCTTCATTGCTGTTAGACGGGTGGATCGGGGCGACAGCGAAAATGGGGGAAGAAGTGGGAAGTTTCAGGTGAGAACAGAGCAGCATGCAGCAGAGGCGTATATTAAAATGTGGGTCTGCATTTCGTAGAATGGTGCCTGTGAACTAGAATGCCCCCCCTTCTCATCGAAAGGTGTCAGTCACAGCAAGAGAGGATGTGCCACCTTTTGGCCCCGCCCTCCCAGAGCCGCCAGTTTTCACAGAGGTAAAAGTCAAGGTTTAGGGAATTTTAACACAAATGTACAGTTTTCACATATGACCTCTGAATGCACTACTGTAGCATCATTTTACCAGTTCTTTCCTTCTGTCTTTTCCCTAGTCTTCTCACTTGAGAGAATTTCTTCTTACAAAACTTATCAACGCAGAGATTTCCTGTTACAAGGCTGAACGATTTAACAGATTGGAGGTAACAAAAAAGTTACAACACTAGATACCTCTCTATCTCAGCTGAGGTAAATTAATTAAATATAAATTGGAATTTTTACCCAGGCATATCATATCGTCTTCATAATTCTTTAAATCCATCTTTTTTCCTCTGCAAGCTACGTACACGTTCAACACTTCTTGACGCCCTTCACTCAGAGCTATATGCTCAGTCACAATGCATGCTGGGAGAATCGACTCCGCAGCCGCTATCACAGTCTGAGACAGGACGGACAGGGTCAGAAGGGGGTGGAGGCTTCATTGAAAACTTTAAGGTATGAAAAATTTCTCTGCTACACTGAGGAAGACTTTTGACATCTTCTTCCACACTTCATTGTTTACTTGTATAGCATTGTTACTATAATCTGCACCTGGGTGCCCTGTTCATTGCTTGTCCTTATCCTGGTCCCAGAGGGCAATAAGGGTGCGTAGCCACTCGTTTGACAACCTGGGAGTACCTAAGAAGACAGGAGGAGGAGGACCTCAAAAGTCAAGGACAACTCAGATGGTAGAAGCCAACGCATCCTTCATACCTGTGGGATAATTGGTCAGAAGTACAATCAGATAAACTCACCAGTCTGCACTGGCTGTGCTCAGTAACCCAAGAACTTAACTCTATTTGGCAAAAATGCAATAAATGCCAAGACAATTTATGTTTTATCATTGTAATATAAACATGATGCATACTTCATTTTTCTTTCCAGAATTCATGCTCGATAGAGCGGGAGGCAGAAAGGTACGAGTCCGTTTTCCTAATGCTGATATGGTTCTGTTGCTCATTTTCAGTGAAAGGACTGATCATAGTCCGCCTTGTGTAAGTCGTCTCTTTCCTTCAAACCCAAATCAATAGTACTCCTGTGAACTGTTAGTCTCCAAGTACCTTGTAAAACTAACATTGGCAGCATTATGCAAATTCCTAGCAAACAGACTCGCTGACTTGTTCCTTGTGTGTTCTGTGTTCCAGCGAGTCTGCAAACAAGAATCCTGGAAACAATTTCCAACCCAGCGACAACTCTGGGCTGAGGGAAGCCAAAGACTATACAAGCTCACAGGAAGATATGTAGACAGAAATGACCTTAGTGGACTTTTCTCCATTTGTGTCTTCACACAAAATTGTCCCATTGACCCCAGTTGTATCTATGTCACAAACACCACATTGTAGTTTATTCAAAGTATATATGATGAAGAATATAGTGTTATTAAAAATAGAAGAAAATATTGTATTTCTGTTATATGAGTACTATTGTCTATTTCAAAATATTGGCACATTTAAGGTAGTATTTATATTTGTAAAAAAATAAAGTATGTAATTAGTTTCTTTTTGTGCAAATGGTATATCTTATTGCAACTACAAATTGTTTGTGAAGACACCATCTTATTTTGGTTTCAAAGTTTGATATTCAAAGCAGCCACACACAAGCTTCTAAAAACGAAGGAAACTCATCGCCTAAAACAAAACATGGCACCGTGACCTGTGGCTTTCATATAATTTTTATTAAGTGATTATTTTGGCTGAAACATGCTCTTTTAAAAGCTAGTGGATATCTATCCTGGATCTGCCAGTCTTGTTTTTACATGATTGACATGTAAAACACCAGTCCCTTCAGTGGCGCAGCTTTTCCTCAGTATGGTGACATGATGGCTTCCATGCCTTGTCATACATATTAATGTCACTTGATGTAGTAACAGCCCGCATGTATTTGTAGTTCTTTCCAGAAATTTCAGTAACAAATGTAACACACTGAGACTGAAATGTACGATAGGGTATCAGGTGACATTTTTATTTTCTAGATTTTTTGTTTAATTGCCAGGAAGCTTATGCTACAGTACCTATTTCTTTTATTTCTTTACTTAGTCAGTCAATGTCCACCTGCCAAATGACGATCACGCTGCCAGTGGGTTGACATGGTCGGATCAGAACTACCTTTCACCCACACTGATCTCCAACCACTCCTGGGGGGCAGGGACTGGCTGGAACTTGAGAACAGCCCTGTCGTTTTTAAGCGCCATTCTTTGGGGGGGGGTGGGGGTTGTGCCAGACAAACCATTTATAAACAAATTGTGTACTGAATATTGTTATTGTTGTCTGGGAGGTGTGGCTCTACAAACCGTTTTTTGTTGAACATAACGGCCACATGCATGCTTTAAGCCTGTTCTTTATTTTATGGTAAATACGTCTGATGGCCGTCCACGCACTAGATTATGATTACCAGTCTGCCTATGCTGGGAGTTCTCAGCACGGTCCCAGGACAGTGTGGAGACATCTCCCTAGCGTAAACTGGGCTTATCCCAAGGTCTCCGCCCACTGGGACATGCCTGAAACAGCCCCAGCAGCAACCTTCCAGAGGACATCCTTATTACACGTCTGAACCACCTCATCTGGCTCTTCTCACTCCAGCTCTACTCAGACTATCCCAAATTACCGAGCTCCTCATCCTGGTAATACAAGTAACTGCGGCAACCCTGTGCAGAAACCTCATTTCGGTCCCTTGTATCTGCGATTTTGTTTTTGAGCAGTACCCAAAGTTCATGGCTATAGGTGAGGATGGGATGTAGGCTGACTGGTAAACAGAGAGCTTTGCTTTTACACTTTTCTCTCTGTTCACCACGACAGCACAAATACATCCACAGAGCTGCTGACGCCGATCCAATTCGTCTGTAAACCTCGCGGTCCCCTTCACATCACTCATGAACAAGACCTCGAGATGTTTGAGCTACTCCACTTGAGGAAGTCTCTCACCCCTCTCCCCTGACCCGAAGAGAGCAATTCAATGTTTTCTGAAAAGTATGACCTCCGATAATGATTTAAAGAATAACCCAGGCATATCAGCATAGAACAACGTTAAAAGGAAAGACAGGATAGTCAAATCCATCCTCCTGTAACAGTAGCGATGTCCTTCTTTGTGCTGCTGTTATTACGTTTATGCATGTAGCATTCCTCCACCAAAAGGTTGTTCCAGCGTTAGGAAGTCAGCGAAACGAAAGCGATTCACAGAGGTTTGGCATTTAAGCATGCAAAATAAATAAAACACACACAACTATATTTGCTTCAGTAAACTTCCTGCAACATCAGGAAGAAATGATTTATAATTATGCATCGTTTGGTACGAGTTCGCCAGCTATGTATTCATATAGTTAATTTGCAGTCGATTCACGGAGTGCTAAAGCCTGGACTTTGTCTCATAGTCTGACATCTACGGTCCTGGAAAGAAATGTGATCACGCATAAAGCCTGCGACATCACGCAGCGCTATTTACACTTTCACTGTGTGTGTTTCAGCTTTGTGTGTGTGTGTCTTCGAATGCAATAATCGCAAGCAGAAACCAGGACAGGTACGTGGAGACACGGCCAATAAACCAAAAGCGAGAAATAATCATACGTAATGCAACTGGTATTGTAGTGAAAACTGCTGTTAGTATACACGTGAAGGGCAATTTGTCTTTTTAAACTTTGTTTACCCGGATCAACAGCAAATAATATAAATGCATCGGCATGTTTTATTATAGCGTTTTTTTGCGTATATGGGGTGTATGTTGCTGGTGATAACATGTTGTGCATTTTTAGATGGCGAGTTCCAGGAAGGTGATCGAGTTTTTTTATGATGTCGTGTCCCCTTACTCTTGGTTGGGGTTTGAGGTCAGTATTTTATGATGTCAGCCCTGCTGAAAACGATCCGGGGGATTAAAACTGCACATTGACTGAGGTGTAGGTCCCCTGAGCGTTTCACTGTTCTGTCTTCCAGGTCCTCTGTCGGTACAGAAGCGTGTGGAACATAGATCTTAAACTTCGACCTGCATTTCTAGGAGGGGTCATGCAGGAGTCAGGTAAAACATTAACTGGCTGGCATTTATTATTTTTATTGCGTTTATTAACTCCATTATAGCAGTCAAAAAGATTGTGATATTTACCCCCCACTTTTTTAGTATTTGTTTCCACTCAATACTTGTGAGTAGTCAAAACATGTTTTTAATTAATGGGTTTAACCAGTATAAGTACAGTTTCTTGTAGATAGGCTCAGTGGCATTATGACACGCTATTCCAAAATTATTTTGTTGTTATTAGAGAATAGTCCCTCTTTTCTCTGTCTAACTGACAGACTGAAAACATTATCGGTAAAAGTTTATCTTGGTCATAGATAATGTCTCGTGACAAGTATTACCTTTGGCCCAAGGGCGTAACAGCTATGTAATGGCAAAACGTACATGAATATCTACACTTACTATATACGCCGTTTTATTTTTTTTAAACTTTATTCATAGCAGCGTTTCTGTGTAGCACATACATTTTAGGTTATATTACTCAAGCCTCTCTGTATTTATCTACTACATTGTAACTTTGCTGCCACACTGCATATGTGTAATAACCTAAGTGAAACCACGACTCTTCCATGTTGTACTGCTTTATGTGAACATGTACTGTACTTCTGTGATCTCGTCAGTGCTCCAGAGTTTTTGAACAGGTGTGTTTAGCAATACATGGTCTGTGTCACAGCATTAGTACTGAGCCACTCAAACATAATAGATTACAACTTCTAAACAGAATAATGTGTGGCCTTAGTGTATCCTCCTGTTTAACGTTCAGTCTCTTAAAACATGGGAAGAGAAAATTACAGGATGTATGTCCATAAGATTAGTGTATCCTCCTGTTTAACGTTCAGTCTCTTAAAACATGGGAAGAGAAAATTACAGGATGTATGTCCATAAGACTTAAACACTATAGTTAACATCCAAAACCTACACACTTCAGTGTGTGTTTTCTCTTTCCATAGGTAATAAACCTCCAGGTGTAATTCCTAACAAGTTTAAGTACATGACCAAAGACCTGGCTCGTCTGTCAGCGTACTTTGCAGTTCCTCTCAGTGTGCCTGCAGACCCTTTTGAGGTCATGTTCCAGAAAGGTGAGCCCTTACTACATCGCTGTCATTGGTGTCTTCTGCATTTATGCAGTTTTATTTTCTCCTCTTTTTTATTCAGACATTGTTCTCCGTTTTAGACTGTCAGTTCTCATTACTTACTGTCACATACACGTGGTACAAACCGTTATGGAAATAATATTGATAAAATTAGTCACTTTGTTCTGTGTTGTTTTGTATTGGTTGTGACTGTTCTGTCTGTTCTGTTTATGAGCTGTGACTCTCCTGTCCAATGCTGTGTTTATGAACTGTGACTTTTTTCTCCCAGGATCTCTTTCAGCAATGCGCTTTATAACAGCAGTGGCAGAGAAACAGGGAAATGAAGAGCCCCTTGTAGAGCGTGTCTCCAGGGAGATGTGGATGAGAATTTGGTATCGTGATGAAGATATCACTCAGCCTGTCTCATTTTCCAAGGTACCTGCGTGACTGTGCTATGTTTAGTTGGCGGAGTCTCCATCCTTTGTGGCTTCTTATTCTTGGTATTTCAGGCAGGTTTGGCGGTAGGACTTTCTGCTACTGAGGTGGATGAACTCCTGCAGCTGGCTGGTTCACAGGAAATCAAGAACAAACTGAAGAGCACAACGCAGGAAGCAGTGAATTATGGGGTCAGTCCACTTGCACATTGCCTTGGGCCGTTAGTGGCTCACGTCAGTTTGGTGGTGCTGTGTATCCCAGCGAGGCCCACTGCACCAGTCAGATTACTGTAGAGTAAGAGCCATGATCTTTTATCATTGTTATGTGAGATACTGCTGAGTGATCAGCGCCTGATGCACAGTGTATGTAGGGTCATGCTTTACCATTTACATTTATTCATTTAGCAGACGCCTTTGTCCAAAATGAGTTAGAAATTGGTTCTCTGCATTTAACCCATCTCCTGGGGGGGTAGTGGGCAGCTGTTATTCAGCACCTGGGGAGCTAGTGTTTGAGTGTCTTGCTCAGGGACACACCTGGTGGCTGGGGTGGGATTAGAACCAAGAGACTTCGAAGTCCTAGCCCAATGAGCTACTGGCTGCCTTAGAGCAGTATGTCATTACAGCATAACGTGTGTGCAAATGAACATTTAATATGTTTTACTATGTTATTTTACTATGTTATTTTACATTATTTTATTTGCTAATTTTAGTTGTATCTGGCTGTTTAGCTAGGCATCTCTTCTCGCTGAAATCATAAAAAAAAATTTCAGTCAACAGTCTGTCTCTTTGTTCAAATTAACAAGTTTAAAAATGCCGTTACAATAGATTGTTAAATTATCCTTTCTGTAATTAAAACTGAAGCTCATACAAGAGTTTGAGTGTTAACAGTGAGAGCTGACTGTGTTTTAAAGTTATCATCCCTCTTCTTCCTCAAGGCGTTTGGATTCCCCCTCTCCGTGTGCCATATCGATGGAAAGCCAGAAACATTTTTCGGATCTGACAGATTCGAGTTGATGGCACACTGCTTAGGTGATTAAACTGCCTTCGTCATTAATAATGTTAAATCTCAACTACAATGTCCACCTTGAGACATGATCTGGAACTGTTTGAATGTGTTGGTTTTTACAAGAATACATTCTCCTCTGATTTAACGTTGTTTACTTTGTGCCCTTAACTGCTGTTGTAAAAACAACACAAATTAAACGCACAGCATACAGTATAAATAAGTATTTAAATTTCAGGTTGTTCAAGTTCTTTATTATTATTTTATTGGCAGTTATAACAGCTGCAGTTAGACTTTCAAGAGTTTTTCTTTTTATTATAAAAGCACAGTTGTATTAATTGTACGTTTTAAGGGTACATTTCAAAAAATCCTCTTCACTTTTAAAAGTAATACTGTAATTCAGAGTAGATTGTGGTTACTGATGTTTTGTGAAATGAAAGTGCCTTTACTTAACTATTCAACATTAACTTGCAATTTTAAGTGTTATAGTTCTTTCAAATATTTGAGATGTCACTTGGGTGGTTCTTTCTGTCATCTGTTCCACTGTGCCTGCCATGTATTTACCTTGCAGTACAACTGTCAGCCAATCCCCTAGCAGTGTCTGACCAGTTGTGTTCTTTCCCTCTTGTAGGTGAGAAGTGGTTTGGACCCCAGCCCAACAAGATAACCGCTAAAATGTGAAATTGCATGTTTTACACTGATTGAAATAAATGGCTGAAAAGGCCCATTGTTTAATGTTTATGTCCAGTGTGAAGAGATTTTACAAGACATAAAAATATGCTGACTGATCCTGACTCGCCCAAATGCAGTGGCTGATGTGGAGAATAGTTTTTGAAGCCAGAATTTCAGGTTCAGGGAGGGACTTGGTTTGGGGATATAAAAAGACAGGCCGAAAATGACAAAACAAAGGTAGGGCACATGCATAAACAAAACTAGAAGGACCTGTTCATCTGACACGAGACAGAGGAAGGAGGGTTAACATAGTTAACTCACTGGCAACAGAGGACCGTCAGGGACGCTACTGCAAAGAGCACGAAGGAAGCGGGTCCAGAAAATTAAACCGTATGCCAACCGGGTCGATTGGATGTCGTATACACGGAGGAGGGCGAAAGTAAGGAGAACCTGAAAATAAAGGAGCAAGCACATGAAGAGGGAGGAACTGAGCACCTAGGGAAGGTGTGACCAAGGCAAACAGCCACATAACACCAACAGGACACACACAACAGTGAGGGACTCGGAGGAGAAGTGGAAATTCTTCATGTATGCTATCTGACTATTAAGGGCGATACATTTAATCAGTATCTCTTCACTGAATTCATCATAAATTTTCAATGATAGACATTTCCTAGCCCCGCACCTAAGCAAAGAAATTCAGGTAAGATCATTGTGCTGTAATCTTCATGTGTATACAGTAATTTTAATTTGTGGAATCATTTGTGAGCTTGGGTTATAATGACCACCCGTCCGTGTCCCATCACACACGCCACGTAGCAAGGCTCTGTAAGTAGCAAAAATGTGGAGCAACAGGTTAGAAGACCACAACACAACTGGCAACAAGAACAAACAGCAATTTATATGAGAACATTTATGGCTCATCCACGTATTTAAAGTAAGATTGATTATATGCAAATAACCATCTAGTCTGTGGTCTGCAAATTGCACAGGCAGGCTACACTGCCACATTTATACAGATATAAAGTTGCAATGTAGGACACTGGTAGGGTGTGCCTCTTTCTGCCAGCCATAAAACGTGGGTTGTATTATGTTGAAATACAATGGACTGTCATAGTGTATGTGTGAAAACTTACTTGTGTTTTGTCCAATGCTGTACATTATTGCTTTAGGTGTGCTTGAAAATTTTCAATTGTGTCAAGCAAAGTGTCTGTTACAGCTTTAATTACTTTACATAGGACTAGTTAGAGTTTCCAGTTGCACTGTCATTTAGGTAGCTGTGGGGGCTTTAATGGAGGCTTTAAAAGAAAAATAGGAAGCAACCAAAATTAACTATATCTGCTTACCAGAACAGATCTCTTCCAGGTTATGGATTCAGATGTTTCATATGCCTTTGAGGCAGCACACCCACTGATTTCTTTTATTTCATTGCAGCTCAGTATATTTCTATGACGTTGTTGGTGCTGTGCTCCTTTGTGTGTACTTTGGAAGCTACAGCTGTATTTCCCTTAAACCCTTAAAACATACTCATCCACCCTGAAATAATAATGTCTCCTTGTGCCTGTCTTCCAGGATGTCCGGCTATAAGTGTAGCGCCAGTGATACTTTCTGCGGTGAGTAGACGTCTCTTTAAGAGACGCTCTGGCCATTTTTTTGAGTTTCTCACTGGGCGTTGTTGCCTGAATGTCGGCCATGCTTGTTTCCTGTACATCTGCCTTAAGGGTTGCTTTTCCACAGTTGTCTCGTGCTTGACCAGTTGGTACACTTGTGTCGCAGTGTCAGTGTTACCCTTGCTATAGCCTGCAGTGTGCCCCAGCTCATTGTGATGATAACCGGCCTTCGGTATTGGCAGCCATCAGAGTCTACGAGCAGGAAGTGATCATTGTTCCCGTGCTGCTCCTCGCCTTTTTTGTGGGCACGTTCATCATGCTGCTCTTACTTCGCTTCTGCCCGGAGAAAGTAAACCGTCGATCACACGGCAACCGGGTCCGGCCCAAGCGGTCAAGAAAAATGCTGAACGGCATTGATGGTAAGAGTATAAGAAAACCTCGGTGGGTTTGAGTTTGAGGTGTACAGCTGTGAGACGGCGTGCGTGACCTCAGTTACGTCTTGTTTGCCTTCAGCTCCCATAGGGCTAAATGTCTTAGAGCATGAAGCCATCAACCTGGACGGCCCAACGTATTCCACCTTCACCCCCCCTCAGTCAAGCCACGCACCCCAGCTTGCTTTCCCGGAGCTCACCAAAATGAGGATGCCAGAGTCTTTTGACCAGGTCTCCTGCTTCCCATACACATTCTCACTGAAACCAAATGACTGTGTCTCTCTCTACCCGGCCCGGATGGACGGCAAAGACGTGATTCTGAGAACTCTGAAAGGTGACTGATAATGTCCATCGGTGCCTGCTACATTCGCCTTTCCTCATTCCACTGCAAACTAGCTGCAGAACCAACATCACGGACATCCCAGATAATCTTATTTGTACTGTTTGAATGCAGAAAGCAGTATAATGAAAAGAGACCCACAAAACAACCTGAGACTTGTACCCATTATTTTAAAACTTAATTGATGGTTTACCTTGAAAAAACAGGCTTGTCAAAAGCAGCCAAGCTATTTCAACTGCTAAAACACTGCCGTTGAATTCATACCTATCAAAATGCATAACGTGTAACTAAAATGCTTTTATTTTTAAAAGTTTTTTTTGTTTGATTCTGTGTGTTTCTGCACAAACCGTCCTCTTTGGCCTTGTGCATTACCCCCTTGATCCACCCTTTTCAGTCCCTTCTGCGCTGTTCTTTTTTTGTACTGGCCGTTTAAGTACTTATTACTTTGACGGCCATTTAGTCTGTGGGTCCGCAGTTCTAACACATGTTCCAGGAATAAAGACGTACTCACACATTCAGCTTCTTTATAGTTCCTTGAAAGTTTTATTATAACAAACAAAAGAATAAAATAGCAAACGTAGAGTCCAATTGTTTTTTTCCGGTCCAATACCATTTAAAAACCATAGGTTTCTCCCTTACAAGTTTCACGTATGCATGTTAACTTGTTCCATATACGCGATACACGTTCACAACAGCACGTTACACGATCTTACACTTGAACACGCCAACACGCTAAACACGACAAACGCGTCCGCACGGTTAAAAACTTGTTTCGATCCAAGACCAACACAGACTTCTTCTTACTCACTAGCACACTGTATTGGCCTTTTATTAACTTATTCTACTTTGCATATGTGCCTTTCTTACAGCAATATAACAATAAACATCTCCTCTAACCACTAATGGCATGCTGAAGTTATATGGCTGAGCTTAGGTTGACAAACAACACACCACAATAAATTGGCTCCACAATGGCTCTTACATGTTTTTCCCCAGAGTCTGCCAATGCAAATGAGCGACAGACCTTCCTGGGTTTCGCCTCCTTCCTCAGCCAGCTGGGGCCACACCCATTCCTGCCAACTATGCTGGGCGTGGTCACCATGCGTGCTCCCATGGTCATCGTCATGGAGGAGATGGCAAATAGAGACCTGCTTGGCTTCCTCTGGAGGTGTAGGCAGGTGAGTGTCTGGGTCAGAGTGGCACTGCCAGCTCGCTGACATAATTGTGTCTGGGTGACAACAGGGTGTTGAACGTAATGGTCTGAATCTATGACCTATGCTGTCGTATGGTAGGATCACAGTGGCACGGACGCGCCGTGTGACATCACAGAGAGGCGTATATTCACCATGGCAACACACGTGGCGTCCGCACTGGTGAGTGCAGCATTTTGCCCTTCCCTCTCTCCAGATGAATTGGCATGGTGCCATTTTTCAATTGTTGCTCTCCCCCCAGGACTACCTTCACAAAAAAGGCATTGTCCATGGTGACATCGGGGCTCGTAACGTGCTTGTTAGCAGGGAGCTGACAGCCAAGCTGTGGGGTTTGAATGGTGTGTACAGGAGGATCCAGGGGATTGCTCCTAAGGAGGTACCCATGTCTAAAAAGTGGCAGGCTCCGGAGGTGCTGGCCCGGAGGGAGGCGACCACCTCCAGTGACATGTAAGTGCTTCAGATGCTCATGGGAATTCTGGCTTCAGACGTCAATTACTCCCCAACTCTCCATGTTCATTTCGTTTTCTCCCTTCACATAGCTGGTCGTTCGGCATCTTGCTGTATGAAATGGCAACTTTGGGTGAGTTAAACTCTTGTCTGAACGTGGCAGTTTGTGCACAGCAGTTGTGGAACAATAAGCATCCAACCAACAGTGATCGTGTGATTGCATTGTGGCTTTTAAGTCATCATTTGCTCCAAAATCCTCCAGTTGACCCTCCCTGACCCTTCTTAAGTCGCAGTGAAGTGATCAGTCGGGATTTCACTTTCTTTGTAGACACTGGGCTGTTGATCTAAACACACCCAAACTCAGCTTCCTGATGTTATTCTACCTCCTGAAGACTATAGCTTAGATAACCATTAACATATGTGTGATATGCTGGCGCCCTGTCCAGTGTGTACACTGCCTTCAGGCCATGTATAGCGATCATAGGATAAACCGCGGGACAAGGAATGAATGAAAGGTTACTGTATTTTAATTTGAGACGTTTATACATACATAAAAGCAGTGAATGGTCAAGATCCTTGGGTGAAAGTGTGGAGTAAACCAGTAGCATTTTTCCGTGTAATGCTTGAGCAGAGTAAGTCATGCATGTGACTGGGCACTGGTGTTCACACCTTCACAGAACATTAATTATTTAGGCATCCCATCACAAGATCTGGAATTTAAAAATATTGAAGTGTTATATTGAGAGGCATCAAAAAGCAGTAACGTATAATAGTAGCACCTTCCAGAAGTTTGTGCACAAAGAAACCCAGCAGAATGGTTCCTTATATTGTGGGTTTTTAAGAATGACATTTCTGGTATAAGAGTGCAAGAGATGCACAAAATGGTAGTAAGAAAAGTGGGAGAACACATATATATATAAAAAAAAGTTTACACAAAATGTGCGTGTGCGTTTATCTTTGAATTACGACGAGCAAAAACAGCAAATGGCAAGGGTGTCATGAGAAGACGCGAGTTTTGCGAAGTCCTTGACTGGTCGTTGTGCTGTACCATGTGACAGGGGACCCACCTTTCGCAGACGTCTCAGTGAACGAGCTTCTGCAGTATCTCCAGAGAGGGAAAACGCTGAAGAAGCCGGCTAACTGCTCCAGCTCCCTGTAATCGCCCGTCACCAGTGCACAGGGCTCTCGATACACATACTAAACGCTAATATGACAACATGACAAACAAGAGGTTAATAAGTGTGCCATTTCCCTGCCTTTCAGTTACTCTGTCATTAAAGCCTGCTGCCATTGGAAAGAACAGGACCGTCCCACTTTGGCCGAAGTGACTCGCAAGCTGAACTCGGGAGAGAAGACGGCAAACGACCGGGACGTTCTGCGCGTGCCCGAGCCAATCGGCATAGAGCGCTACGTTCAACAGGCGGGATATGGGGAAAACAGCTGTTACAGTGTTCTGTAGATGGGAGCGGACAGTAAGGGTGGTGGCTATATCAGTGCCTATCAAGGTGTTTTTCCATGTGCAAGTAGAGACCTCCAAAGAGATATCTTTTGTCATGTGAATTTTGTGTATTATAAGAGTCACTATAGACTATGTGTTAAATTATACAATTACTGATATGTATTTTCAGTTGGCTGCACTACATCGCTATCTTTAGCGATTCTTTCAGCCTTGAGACGTAACTAAGCTGCTCTCTTGTGGACTGGCTAAGTGACAAGAGGTGACAGTGTTTGGGTAGGATCATGGGAAAGCACGCTGCGTTGCCAAATACTCCACACCGTAAAGGCTGCCGTTAGGCCGTAACCAGGCGATTTTCTCCTTTCTGATGAAGCAAACCAGGGGAACTTCCACAATGTTTTGCTTCCACAGGCTTGTGTCAAAATGTTCTGTAATTTATAACTGCTTCCAGTAATGATACACATAAATGAGACCGACTGAAAAGCACTTCTGTGTTATGTAACCATTACTATTAGCCCAAAATTTATTAAACAAATTAAGAGGGTTGAGGGGGCTGCCAATGAAGAGTCCAGGTGTCAAAATCTTCGTTTCTCAGCTTGAACAAGAGTTTTGTACCCACCACAAAGATGAGATGCTGATTGTAAAAGCAGATGGAACAGATCTAGTTTTTAGCAGCGTGGATTTTATATCCCACATGAGCAGCCGTGATGGTGATAACAGTAAAACGAGCCTCAAGACACACAGAGTCCCTTACACACCCATTAATAAGCTCTTTATTTCTACAGCAGTAAGCAGAGGCTAATCAACACGCTGATGTCTTAGTAGAGGATTAATAATGATAGAATTTTTTATAAATCAAGAATAACAAAATACTGCATTTAGTAGGTTAAAATGGTTATAAACCAGACCTCACTTCTGATAAAAAATAGTAATAAACTGTAAATTGTCAAATATCTGTCTGCTCATTCCAGTCAGTGTAGAATAACATGAGTGGCAGGAGTCTGCCCACTGCGACATGACAAAAAGGTGTGTGGATTTACGCCCTGTTGAACGGAAGGCAGTGCCCTTTATGCTTTGAAACAGAGGAATCTGGTATTGGTACTTTCAATTCTAACACTATGTTACTTTACTAAAGCACCATTAAAACGGTGAAAAGGCAACCTTTGACTTTAGATATAATGTCAGTCAGCTAACTAATGATTTCCTTCTTTCGTTGCATATGCACAGAAAGTCAAGCAAATGGATGTATTTTGTTGGCGAATAAGCATATACATACAGTCGGTCCCTGTTGGACCTTCTCGCAAACACAAATTCAGACCTATCCCCATGTTCCCTTGACCTCTTCCTGCATTATTGGCAATCCTTTGCTCTTCCATAATACACCTAGAAAAACACATTCAAGGTCCAGACGCACGCGTCTAAGCCCCTATGCCATCCGTCCTCCTTCAAGTGTTCAACACTCCCCAGGGCTCCTCTGGCCCTCAGTCTTTCAGGCTGTTGATGGAGGCACAGATCTTGAGTGCTGGCCCCAGTTTGATGTTCATGGTGGACATCAGGTGCTCCTCCCTCAGTAGGAGCAGGGCCTGACCGTCAATCTCCTGAGAGAGGAACTGAGCGGCCAGCTCCTCACAGCCTGAGGGGGGGAAGGAGAGCGAGTGCTGAGAGCAAGGTTTTCCTACCATAACAAGCGTTATAAATACCCAAGGATCCCCGGTGCATCAGCTCATGTCCGGAACAGTAACGGGAGGGACACGCATGACAGAGCGGGCGTGCTCAGTCTCGTCTCCGTTCACCAAATCGTTTGATACCATCTTTGATGAATGCAAGTTAAACAGCAGAAGGATCTGGTTTTCAGTACATAAACCAAGACAGCCAAGCACACCTGCTACACTTTTCTGACTCTGCCTTCAAACCTGTTGATGCCATTTAGAAAACGGCTCACTTTTGAGCGGCTCCTATATCAGGATAAATGAGTAATTTTCATAGGTCCCTTTAGTAAAGTGTGTTAAGGTTAAATTATGTTACATTATTGGCACAGGTAAATGCGTTACACTGTATACAGGTATTCCACAGTCATCCCCAAGCAGGTCTGTGCTTTGGAACTGCACCCAACTATGGGACTAAGAAAGACCTCTGAGTAGATATTGTGTTTCTACTAACAGTGACAGCATGCTCCCAAATGAAACAAGTGCCAAATATAGCCAGAAATTAAAGCGTTATAAAAAAAAAAGTAACTTAAGTAAGCTCACCTTGAAGAGATGAGATAAACTGGCAGACTTCCTCCACGGTCCACTGGGAGGGATTCCCGGATAGGAACTGGCCTCCGTCCAACTGGAGGCCGCTGGGGGTGGAGCCATCAAGCTGAGGCCCACAGTGAGCTGGTCGCTGGAAGGAAAAGGAGGAGCCTGGAGACAAGGACAGGGAATCTTCCTCCTCTTCCTCTTCGCAACTGGAGACATCTTCGGACCGGCTGGACTCAGATCGGCACTGGGGGGAGGACAG
Source organism: Chitala chitala (assembly GCA_025773905.1). Taxonomy (NCBI): domain Eukaryota; kingdom Metazoa; phylum Chordata; class Actinopteri; order Osteoglossiformes; family Notopteridae; genus Chitala; species Chitala chitala. The sequence continues at coordinate 42,165 of JABJVR010047544.1, forward strand.
AAGGGAAGGGGTTTGCGTTTTGCTCGCAAGCAATTAACACTGACGCCCACCAACACCAGGACAAGCTCAGGCCCAGGAGCTGTAAAAGCACGAGCAAACTGAGTCATGTAGGTGAGAAGATGCCTGGCGCCCAAACTCCCGTCTCGCGCTGATCCGTGCGCAACGCTTTGCTGCAGATCAAAATAGGTAGGGGGACTCGGCCACGGTATTTCACCGCACTTCAGCAGCGACACCTCCTACGGTGCTGTCACTGTCAGAGACCCTCCCGAGCGCCGTACAGGGAGAGACACGCAGCTCCTCTGAAACGTGCCAGAGCTCCTGCACAGAAAAGTCTCCTACTGACAGGAACATGTAACAGAAGCAGCCAGAACTTCCCCTCATGTATGAAGTGTTTCACCGAAAGATCCAGCATGACTTTTACACACAATGTGTACAAATACCTGTACATGTAGGGATACATTAGCCTGTTATAACACAGAACAGCCCCCCCCCCCCAAAAAAGCAAAAGAAGCATTATAAATACATCTGTGACACACTCAAAGTCGTACTGTTTATTACAGATGCTGGTATGGTTTTACACAAGCTTTGCCAAAACCTGCACTAAAACATGAACGAAAGCGACGTAGATTTGGGCTCTCCTTATTTCTAATGTTTGACACATTTTCTTATATCTTGAAATTCATGGGTGCAGCATGCAGTACGTTTTGTTCTTTAACACAATATAGGTGTTCCCAAAATACCTGACTTTCTGAAAAATTGAGCACTAGAAATAACTCCACTTATGGCAAAAAAATATGGTTAGATCACAACACTGTACTCCTTTATAAAAAAAAAAACAAAAAAAATACAACAAACTCAATAAAAATGACAAGAAATTATATCTTTAAATCCTAAAAAAAAAGCACAAGAGAACATAGACCTTGAAAAAGCTGCAAGATTTTCTGATATTTGTTGTAGGTCTTCATATACAGCTATGGCTGTAATTATTTTGTAATTTGTATATTGTAATTATTGTTAATTATAGTTATAATAGCTGTCATATAATGTTTCATGCTGATCTCTACAGAGGCATTAAACAACAGAAACAAATTAGCATAACAGCAGCAGCAGAACCGCAGGGCACGTTTGCTGAATTTTTAGGCCTTCGCCCAAAGTAAAGAAGTCAACACGCTTATAACAGCTCCTCATTTCTAACTCACACACACAGTTCATCAAAAATGGCCAATTTTATCATCCTGCACAGCTCTAGGTACACAAAGTTTAACAGCGTTTTTACTGAAGACCTAAAGCATATTTGAACAGGAAAAATTCTGGCACACCATGGATGAAAACAATTTAAGTGGACTAAGCTTAAGGTGTCATTTTGTAGGTAGACAGACCAGCACAAGAGTATCTGCATGAGCGCTACAAGTGTTTAAAGCGACACACGCAAACGTACACAGTGCACACGTGCGCACATATCTATTAAATGGGCTTTCACAAACCTTAACAGACAGGTGTCTTCCTGCAATTTTGGCACAGGCAATTTCTGAGCTGCTCCTGCGAGGACCCCTGCGCCTGAGGATGCCGTCCGGGCCCCCGGGGCCGCCGGTGACCCCACGCATGGCTCGGCCACGGCGTGAGCGGAACTGGTGGCTGCAGCTCACGTTGTACCTGCACAGGCATGAGAGCGTGCTATGTTCAGCATGTCGGCTGCCTGGCTGCCACTGTTGCATGGAGAATTGCTGCTAAAGTGCGTTCCTTCTGTTCTATTGCCCCCCAGTGGAAGAAAAGTGACCTACAACTACACCAACAACACAGCAGTGAATAGTGTATAGTCCTCTTTACACTTAACCTCCCTTGGTGTAAATCCACTTTTTACCCTGTGAGCCTGAAATCCTGGAAAAACGGGACAGTTAATTTCCTGATCCCTGCACGACCATAATACAGTGATGAGCAGCGGTGACTTAACACCAATGGCCCACAACGGTGACTTAACACCGATAGCCCACAATACCGGGATACTGTTATAATGTGCTGTATCATATTTTTCGGTTTTAGATTGTAACGTAGCTAACACAGTGATTCATTTGAAGAACAGTACTGAATTGGTCAGGATGGTCAGGATAGTTGAGTTCAATACCTTTCGTCTGAGCAAATACAAAATGGTGCATGTTAATGACCACTACAAACATTAGAGCAGCTATACCACTGTGCACTAAAGCATTATCTGTACTTTGTACAGACAAATGTAAGTGCATTCATAACCGACAAACTAAATACATACATTTACACAGAACGTGTCACCATCTGCAGAAAAGATTACTTAAAGTAATTCCTGAGTCGGAGTTATGTATGCATGCTGAGCTATTAAAATGGATGCACATTTAAAGGAAGGCAAAAAGAATGAAAGACCAGTAATGGACGTACCTCTTAGCACATGTCATGGAGCAGAACCGCTTGGAGCCCCTAAACTGGTTGGCAGGAGCAAAACTCTCACAGTACTCACACTTCATCACTGGAAGGGAGAAGAGACAGCTCACTCGCAGCACACAGCCGGAGGACAACACAGCATCCTGTAGCGTGCACACTTACAGCGCTCTGCTTAATGTGACCCTCACCTGCAGGAGACTCAGACTCCTTCTGATTAGCAGCGGGGGCCGCCATGGGCAGCGCTCCATCAGAGCGCTCCTTCACTGGTCCAGTCACCTGTGAAACATTGTTAGTTGTTGTCATGGTTACAGTCCTCCCTTTTACATACCTCTGCTGTTAAGAGGCCTGGGCTCCTGTGTTCAGGTCGTACTTACTGGGAAGGGCTCTGCTCCCTCTTGGATGACAAAGCCTTCTATCAGGTGAGTCAACACTTGGGGTTTGACTACAGCCTGTGGTGGGGGAGCCTTCTCCCCCTGTGCTCCTCCCCGAGATGTAGTCAGTGACAGCGTGGACGGAACAGCGGTCCCAGGGACTGAGGAGAGGGAAGGGAGGAGAGAAGGCAAACAAGACACACAGCGATGTTATACTTTAACGCATTACTTCAGCAGGTATGGCCTTATCAGTCTAACTGGAACAAACTGATAATTGCAGATGTGATAATCGCTTACTTTCTTCTATGGCCGGGGTCAAGATTGGAGGGGAGAGCTCTCTCATTGGTGGGGACAAAAGAGGGGCGGGCCCAGTTGCTGATGCATTTGTGTCAGACTCTGACTTCCTCTTCAGAGGACCGCTTGAAGGCTTGCCCTGCATGTGGTGCAAGTAACACACAGCAGCTTGGAATTTATCTCGCCACTGTAAGAGCAGCCTTCAGTCAAACAACACTGTTTAGCTACCGGATTTTCTCTGGCACTTGGAAAAGACGGCACCAAAACACACTTGCTGGGTTTGCATCTGTAATATGCTCACCTGTGTTTGTACAGACTGCATGTGAACGGGGTCCGCGCTGGACGGTGCTGTTGACACGGTGCACTGAATGTCCGGAGAGTGGGAAACAGAGGGGCAGGGAACCGAAGGGTTTGAGGGGGATGGTGAAGAAGAGGTGGCCGAGGAAGGTTGATTTGGGTTTGACACTGTACCCTGAGTGGCAGGGAGGTGAATCTGAGAGATCTGGGTCAATGGTAGGGCTGTTTGGGGTGACTTGAGGGTACCACTTACTCCTACACCTCCTCCTGTTGCTACAGATGTTACCATGGCTACAACATTGGAGTTTGTGGAGTTATTTAATGGCCCACTCTCCTGGGCACAACAGTTTCGGGCCTGAGCTAGAGCTAAAGCCTGGGAGTTTCCTAGGGAACCATGCCTGGCACCGACAAGCTGGACAGGGACATGCGGCGGGAGATGAGAGGTACCAGATTGGGAGTTGGTTGGTGGTGCAGGAAGAATTGGAGGTGGGTGTCTTGGAGGGAGCTGAAGAGGCAGGCGCAGACTTTGGATAGTTTTCGGTTGAATGGGGACAGGACCAGAACCGTGACCCATTTTCTCTGAGCCAATATTGGGGTTGGCTTGCTGAAGCGGCTGAACTACTAATGTCTGAGTATTAATGCCAGGTTTGGGACCTGCCGAGCTGACGGGGTAGCCGGGTGACGGGGCTGGTGTGTTGGACGTAGGCACCAGGATGTGTGTTGCAGTTGTAGCCGTTGTAACCGTGGTGACGGCTCGCGCTTGGCAGAAGCCAGAAGGAGAGAGAAGCAGCTGAGAGAGCGGAATAGAGGGAGACGGGGATGAGGAGGGTGGCAGGGGCGGGGCTGGAGAAGGGGCAGCTATGGCGGACTGGTTTCCAGTTTTGAGGTTCAAACTGGGAAGTGTTTGAGTGGAGGGCTGTGTGTAGGAGGTCATCTTGTGCATTGGCTGTTGTGGCTGCATCTGCTGGCCAGTGGTCTGAGGCGTGGTCTGAGGAAACGCCTGCTGCTGCTGCTGCACTATAGAGTACGTGGCTGGGAAATAAGAACAGAGAGAGAATTAACACATCAGCTGGGCCCGTGTGCTCACCTGGCCGACGTCGCGCTCCTTACCTGCATCTTTGCGGTCAGGACACTCTGTCTTTACTCCTGCCGCTCTGGGACTGGAGACGCAGCGGAGGGCCAGGTTCTGCACCTGAACAGCAATAAAAAAAAAAATTAAAAAAAACACACACAACGTACGGACAAGCATGCGCGCGCACACACGCAAACACACACACACACACACACACACACACACACACACACACACACACAAAGTGTGAAAAAACAGTAAGTAACTCTTCAAACAGGACATATGAAGACCATGTCAGGTGTGACAAAACCGCAAAGCCTGTACTGGACATAATGACAGATTCAACAGCAGTTGGTACCTGGTCACTGTCTGATTGGTTATTAGCAGACGTTGGAGTCACTTCTTGTTGCTGATGTTGCTGCTGCTGGGGTTGTTGCTGGGCGACAGTAGCCACGGCAGCTGTTGCTGTGCCACCTGGCATGAAGATGAGCTGCGAGGAGAGAGGTGTCCTAAGAGAGCGATTTACCTGGCAAAGGACAGGTAGTTAAATTGTTAAAAAGATACAAACACATATCTGTTTACAAATTCCAGTCAGACAAAAAATTTAGCAAACAACAGAAATCACATTTTGATGCAATTTGCTGATTAATTAAATAATGGCACATGTTTTTGTGAAATATACAGTGTAGAATAAATAGGGGAAGTGCTAGTACAGACTCACCCTGAGGAACATCTGTCCCTGTCCAGCTGTATTTCCCCCCAGCAGCACTGATTGGCTAAGGGCTGATGATGTCGTGGAAGAGGAAGGACCAATAGGGCGAGGATTTGTCATGGCGCCTGCTCCCGAGGAGCTTAAATTCACCTGTTGCAAAAATGTAAAAAGACAGCCTGCAAATCAGACCTTTCACAAAAATGTTTTCAGTTTTATATAATAGCCTTGCCTATACTATTACAAAGGTATCCACATATTACAGGTTTAACCAAAAACATGGTGCTAATATTGTGACATAATTTTTAGATGTCTTTCAGACTTCTGGTTTGCAGTTAAGAGGCAGCACTGTGGCTGAGCATGTAGGACTAGGCCTCACACCCTAAGGGCCTTGCGTTCAGTTCCAGCTCTTGGCACCTCCTGTGGAATTTGTCAACTGCCAGTATAGTGTGGGTTTCCTCCAGATACTCCACATTCTTTCCATAATCAAAAGACATAAAGATCACATGAATAGGGATGGTGTAAATTACCACTATGCCTGGGACTGAATGTAGTGCGGTGGATTCAGGCTGCGTTCTCATTGGTCATGGTTTATAAATTAATATTAACCCACAATATTTTAAACTTTTACTTAAACTCGTACTATTAAAAATTTTATATAAAGATACGCTGTAGACATGGTATCAGTTATAACACGACTGAACTTCTGAAACCCTCCTTCTCGCATGCTTCAAGTTTAATCCATCCATGATACATTTCAATGCATCACCTGGTTCAGTAAAGATTTAAACTTAATTTTCCTTTCATATCTGATGGAGCAATCGGCAAAATTTCTATCAGTATCACAAAGTCTTCACTCAGTGTCACACAATCTGTTATATAGACTCTGTTATACTAAGGCACAGAGACCCTTCCATTTAGTTGTTTGCCTGTAACACCCCCACCCAACCACCTTCATCCTCACCTTCAAAATTCATGGAGTCGACTGCTGACAAGCACCTCTATCATAAACAGAAATTTGTAATTCATTTGCAGAAGTCAACTCAAACACACTTGAAGGAAAAAAAAAACAAACAGGACGTCCTTGCAGCAGAAGTTTAACTTGCTGCAAACTCAAGACTGAGCAAAGCACAAACACAAAGTGAATAATTTGAGCATGTGTGGTGAGTCTAGTGAGCTCGGACCAGGTTTCGCCCATTCAGAGCACAGCAACGCCTTCAATTGGCTGTTTGTCATCTTACCACTTTATATGCCTTTGAACTAGCAGCCCTTATGATAAGTTTACAAAAATGGTCAAATAAAATCAAATCAAATTGGTTTTTAACACCACAATGACAATAATGGCCTCTTGTCAGGTTTGATCATTCATGTCTAACAGTCATTACTAGTGGTTAAGTTCTTAGTTCATAGTTCCTGGTTCATAGTTAACTATGAACTTAGGTTCATAGTTCCTGAAATGAATAATGACAAAGATACTGTTAAATATGTAAACTCAGTACAAAGCTAACTTGCTTATAAATTTTGGATCCATCCACTGTGTCACATTACGTCTATAGCATATATATTGATACATTATTTAAATAACTTTTGTGATTTAAAAACCACAACATACTTTCTGATTAATAATTCACTTCATTTTTTGACTCGTACCCTTATTGTCAGAAACCCTAATTTTTGCTCAGAGCTGGAATGGATCTTCATGTAATGGTTTTCAAACATGCAAATTCACATACAGTGCAGTGAGCTGTACTGGTGGTCTGGGAGACACTGTTACTGGGAGAACTGGACTGACGGCTGGCAGCAAGAGTGGCCTAGAAAAGAGGAAATGAAAGATTACAAAAGAAATGAAAGATTACAAAAGAACACACACACACACACACAGTTAGTTTGAGACTACAGAAACATTTGGCCTCAGGACAAGCAATTCTTCTGACCAGCAACCAATGACCAAACCATAGAAATGAGGAACCTCAGAGTGTGGTGCTGGTGCTGTAAGCCTGCTCCCAAAGGCTGAGTGTACACAGAACGTGATGGAAGGGTAGTGGGTCTGCTACCTGTAGCACAGCAGCCTGGTTCTGGAGCTGGGCGTTGCTAATCTGCTGCTGCAGCATCAGCTGCTGGAAGTACTGTGCTGCATTAGGCTGCCTCTGCAAGGCCTGCAGAGCCTGCATCACATGACAGAAACATGCAGTTAATCCGACAGGATACATCACTACCTGCATTTGTTCTAAAGGTCATCAGAGATGCCTGATGTAACACATGCTATCTAACGTCACACTGACCACACAGTAAGTGGGTATTGCTACTGCATTACCAGCATGTACCATAAACTTATGCATATCCAGGAAAATTTGGTTTATCTTATTTTGAGTACATTGCAATTTGATTGCAGATTTCTCTCAGCGCAAATTGCTTTGGCAGCTCTGTTCGTAACTTTCATACTTTGCAGTGGTCTGCAAAAACACAAATGGATTCATACTACTGCCCAGTAAACACTACCAACTGACAGACTAGGTTCATGGCACAGATAACATCATAGCTTTGCCACAAATTTACTATAATGCAGAAAGTTACCTTTTAAAATGTATGAAGAACATAAGCATCAAACATGAATAAAGACAGAGGTATATCATTACATTATTGATGATAACTGATTGATTATTTCCTGACATACTACCAACAATAAATAAGTGAATTACAATGAACTAGTTTGCAGAAAAGACTGGGGAAATAAAAAAAACTGTTCGGAAGGGCACAAAAACTATTCAGAAAGATACATACATACCTGTACAGCTTGTCTCTCATACAGCGACATTTGGGATATCTGAGGAGGACGGGAATTTCCCCCAGAAGAGGCGTTTCCATTAGCTGAACCTGAGTTCTGGTCCCCATCTGTCTCCATACTATGTGGACAATAAAGCTGTCATTCACATGCCCATCAAACAAATGCAAACATATTATACTACTCTAAGAGATCGTAAAGCCACATAAAATATATGTATGAGTTTATGGTGAGCTATGTGGAACTGTTTATTTTAATCTACTTCTCTACATTCAAACACAACGGTACTACATCCTGCATTCACCACAAATGCCCCAAGTCTTTTGCATTTAATTTTACAACGTTGAACATGGTTGGGCCAAAGCAATAAATATGCCAACATCGTGTTATATATACGCACAAAGATATGCGCTACTTTTTAATAACCAGGCAGAGCGAATTTACATACTGCTGACGCGATGAAGTAAAAATTAGGACCACTTAGACTTCAGCTAGCAAGTAACGACTCGATTTTCGTCCAATACTTCTGATAAAATAGCTTATTGCATTATGTAATGAATGGTGTTTAATTGTGCTGTCGTTGTAATAACAATCTACCACAAGATTCGTTGCTTTAAATAAGTCGAAAAAATGCCTTTTTAGCAACTTGCACCTCGGTTACCGTCTCTGTCCCTCCGAATGCTAGTTATATGCACGCAGTGGTGAATTTTATGCCTGATATTTGCAGACGATCAAAAGAACACTACAAATGGCTTACTTCAATAAAGTACTACCATATGTTCCTGTTAATGACAATACCGTTGGTGATAATACTGTTAACAGTCGCGACTACACAGCTACAACACTGCCACAATAATCCACACAAAACGAGCATGTTTTAATTTTATTATTCACACGTAAACCAGCAATATTTAAAACATCGAGTCTTCACTTAATATACATACGTCGGATTTTCCTTCCTTCTGCTGCAATAATTTTCAAACCTCCTTTATTTGTTCTTTCATATATTTCTCCTCCTTAATACAACTAACGTAAGGATGCGCGATTCGGCTAATGGACAAAACATTCCGCCTCCTTCAACAGCGTCCGCCTTTCCACTTCCGGCGCTGTTCAATGACGTACACACTGCGCGATATTCTGTAGGGTTTAATGTGTCACGATCAGGTGTTAATTTGAAAATAAAAAATAAAAATAAAAAATATAATAATATCTTAATTGATATTCGAATGCGCACGACTATTTGGCTTTTTGTCATATGGGCAAGAGAAAAATCACTGATACAGGGTAGAATATTTTATTTAGAGGCAAAACGAATTGTCATGTAGACAATGGAAAAAGCAGACATTTACATTTATTTATTTGGCAGGGTACACATGCATATTAAAACTTCAGAGGTCAGACAATATCTGAGAATCTAGCTTGCTGTAAGTTCTTTTCTATATTCAAAAGTTCACAAGATTCAGTTAAGCAAGGTACAGTCCAAATCAACTAAAAAGGTAAAAGGTTAGAGTAGCAACACAAGGTATAAATAAACAGCATTTAAACATTGGAACAATAAAAATCAGACCTGGTAAAGACAGGGTTCAAGTGCTGAGGTGTTCCCTGAATAGATGAGTGTTCAGTTGTTTTCGGAACATGGACAGAGATGATTAAGTCCTTAAAGTGAGGGGCAGCTCATTTTACAATTTAGGTGCCAGGGAAGAGAAGAGCCTGGGTCTACCATTCGTCAGTAGAGGTGCAACCAATCTCTTCCCATTGGCAGACCACAGAGTGCAAGACGAGTCTAATCTTGAGATGACTAATGCTTAGACCAGGAGTTGAGTAGAATGTTCTGTTTGAGATGGTAGGATCTTCATGATGTTGTAGAGGGCAAATCTGCAAGCCCTGGAGACTGCAGCAATGTGGCTAGAAAATATCAGACTGTTATCCGTCACAAATCCAAGGTTCTTCACTGATGTAGAAGATGTAAAAGTTGGTGTCCCATGGTTGAGAGACAGGTATTTTAATAAGCAGGTAGTGTAAAGAACACCATGACAACACATGATGAAACAGGAACACAACCGAGAGATGAATGTGAGTACTTAACTCCACAATTCACTAATTACCTAATTAATGTAAATACACGTTGTAGATTCAGATGTTGTTGAAATACATCAGAAAGATTTCAGCAGAAAAAATTAGGTTTAAATCACAAGAAGGAAAAATATATATCAATAGTCATTAATTCAATGTATTAAATGTAACAGAATAGACAAAAAAGACAAGATTCTTGTTGGCAAAAACATCACAGAGGATGTCGGTGATGGTGAGAACAGCAACGTTTCTCCATCTTTGCGTGTTCTCGGACTGAATTGACTAACATGAAAATGTTAGCAATATTTAATTTAATGTTCTGGCTGTTTCCATAACTTGAACAAAAATGACAGTGCTTGGTGGTCTAAGGAAACAATGGTCAACAATTTGCATCTTTAACTTGTCCTTGAATTTCTACCTTCTCTTGTCTTTCTTCAGGATTCCTTCTAGAGACTCGAGACCTGAACACACCTCACTGATTGTGAGGAAGGTGTTCCTAAGGGTAGGTACAGGAGGGAACGTATAAAAATGTGTTTCTTATTCTGCAGAATTATCCACAGGACGATTACATTCCAGTCTGTTTGGGGTCTGGCTTGATTTGTTACATCTGGTCGTGAAGATAAACCTCCTTGTCTTTTCCATTCTGGGGCTCCACATCTTGAAAGAATTATCTGAGTTGGAAGATTTTTTTAAGTTTAGTGATTTTGAGCTTAAGGAAGCTGCCTTCTATGCAGATACAAAAAGAGACAGTGGGACTCGAAGGAGCAAAACAGGGAAACTGGACATGAGAATAACCAACGTGGAAATTAAAGAAGGAAAGACGTGTAAGAGGGACATTAACGGAAAAATGAAAGCAAGGAGGCAATACAACAAAACAGGATGAGAAAATGTCACAAGAGTTATAGTGCGCAACATGCAACCAAAAGAAAAGGAGCCAGTGGAAACACAAGTGAGAAAACAAAAACTGCAGTGAGTAGACAAGCAAAAAGTGACGATACCACAACAGTCATTAACTGCATTTAAGAATAAAATATAGAGAGTGTGAGAACCTTCTGAGAAACTGAATTCTACAGGAGTCATTTCTCAAAAAATAACATCAGTTCTGAAGAATTTTAACCTACAGTTTAAGACTTTGACTTCACTCAAATGCTGAGATATGAAATGTTGGACCATAAAGGGAAAAAACATTTATATTTGAAAATACAATGAGGAAGAAACTGTAAAGTAACAACTCAAAAACCACTGAATATAGATCAAGATTGGGGATGAATACTTGGATGTTTCCATAGCAATAGTAGCTTGGCTTTGTGCCACAAAGTGCTTTATTCCATCAGTCTACAGCAGAGAGGAGCTTGGGTTTAGTTTAGGCTCACTGTGTGTGACTGAAGGAATTAAAGGCAACATGAAAATAACAAGCAGACCATACTGGCAAATCAACTTTCTATAACAGAACTACTCCTGAAAAGCTTGTTAATGTTGGCAGAACTAACACTTGCATGATTAATCACAAATAGGAAGATCAAGAGATTTTAGTGAGGTCAAGAAATTAGTAAAAAGGCCACACTGGTGACACAATGCCAAGAGTACAGCTTTCAAGTTAAGATGTATGTACACCTTTAACAGTCACACAGAGCGAACAGCTGGACATAACCGAAGAGTCCACGTGGGAAGAGATCATTTATGGCCATGAAGCTGCATCACAAAGATGGGCAGAGATTTCTGCTGGTCATGCATGTACACATAAACTATGTCTTTTAGAGTGGTTTACTGAAGTGCAATTCTTCATTGCATACTGCCTTTGTAAAGGCTTGTAAAGGCTTTGTTAAGCCCACGGCCAGTGGGGAAGATGTTGCACTCACTGAAAATCAAACGCAGCTCCTCTGCATGGCCGCTACCTGGCCACAACCACAACTATTTCAAAGTAAGAGTAACTTGCACAGACCACTCAACCAATGTAAACAAAACGCACTTTATTCCATTTTTTTCTTCATCTTCACTCAGAAGTAAAAACAAAATTTACCCTTTCCAATTATTTCAAGATAAACAGTAAAAATAGTGCTCCTTCCCAAAAACACAAATTCTGAAAACACTTTCAGTTTGGATAGTTCTGTCAGTGCTGTCTTATGGAGTTACATCTGTATGAACCTGGGTGAGTGTCTGAATCTAAAAGTATATGTTCCTCTTGCCTACTCAAAGATATAAATATATACACCAGAAAGCAAAAGGAAAAGCAAAAATACCAACACCTACAATTTACACTTGGATGATAAAACAGCAATAATTTTTTTGATAACTGACAGTCTTTAAATTGAACCTTTAATGGTGCTTGATTCTTTCTTGAAAAAGTAAAATATTATTTGCTTTTCTGGTTATTACAGTCATCCATATCATTGTAACGGTCATAACTGTCAATGACATAACAGTATTGGTGAAATCACCAACTGAGTCTATGTAACGGCACATTATTTTCTCTGCTGTATATTATATTATACATTTCATTACGTTTGTAATAAAATGAGCTTTGCATCTTCGACCAACACTCAGGCATGATGACCGTACCTAAGGTCTCCAGTATTGCACTGTAATCTCAAAATATATGTAACACAAACTATGACTCTTCTACTGTCACACCCTGAAAATCTCAATTAACCTTGAATTTGAATTAAGTGTTCTCTCACCAAGACTTAATTCTCAAATAATTACCTTTAAGATAAACATTTGCATATTAAGGTCACATGGGTAGTAGGTGATCATCTCTCTCTTCAGGCTCTTCCCCCAGAGGCTCTGTGGCCACTCCTCTGTAGGTGGGAGGTTCATCTCGGCTACCCCGTGATCGGCAGACAAAGTCGCACCCATCCTACAGGTTGAAGCGAGACTGAAGTTACAGAACAACTCCATTGATCAATCCATCCACACTCATCCTACAAACACATTAAATATAAGCCAACATTTTAGATACTGCTAAAGGGGGGGGGGGGGCTTAGAAACTCACAGCAGTCAAGTTGCCAATTTCCTGCCAGAAAGAGTAGTTGGGGAACTGTTCCATGCCTTTGGCTCCAACAACCAGCCGCTGGTAGAGGAATCCTCCAATCAAGTACACAGCCAAGCAGGACAAACCACTGTAGCATGGCAAAGCACAAGGGCAGACATTTACCAAGTTAAGTGAACCAAACACTGTTAACCTTTTTTTTTTTTACTCAAACAACAGTCAAAGAACCTGTAAAGATACATCAGGGAAGGAAAAAAATAAAAAAATTAACCTCCAATTTCATCCTTACACAATCAGGAGTATGGAGCCCAAGCTTATTTTAGACGTAACGGGTGGACAGATAGCGCTTGAGTCCAGCTCAAACAGATAAAAACAATCCTTATCTCTCTGCCTCTCCTCCTGGACAATTTTCAGTTGTCCCTGTGAGGTGAAAGGGAGAAAAAAATCCAAGATAAATGAAGTACAGAGTGGCAGCTGGTGGTCGGTACGGAAATTCATCTGTGTGAGCTTGCAGTGAATGCCAGTGACCCTCATACCGCTTGGACTCCTTCTTTGCAGGAGATCATGATGATAGCCTTCCTGTTCTCACCATTGCAGTGGGAGTCGTATTTAGTCCCATTCATGTAAATGAGCATCACCCAGTCACCTAAGACAGAGAGGCACAGAGGTAACTGTCTGTTGTGTTTAAGGTTTGTATGAGTGTGAAGGAGAATAAATACTGTTGTAAATTTCAGATAATGTTGCCAGTGCTCCATGACTTCACGACCAGACAATCCCAAAATGTGCTCAGAGCAGTGGACCTTGCTGTGATACTTACTGCCACCAACAGCCTCTATGTAGGTGTATTTGCCAATAAGAGTCTCTCTGCCTTCTTTTTCGGCTCTCTGCACCAGTCCTCCCTCTGGGATGCTCCCAGCATTCCCACACACCTGAAACTGGTATGTGTACACTTCCTCACCAGTAGTCGAGACAGAGAAACTGGAAAAAATTAACAATGATGGAGGTTGGCGTTGAGCGGACTTCACGTCACAGTAACGGTGAACATGACTTTGGGCAGAATTCATATCTCACTCACTTGATGCCAGTGATGGGCTCCAGGCGGTTCAGAGTTTCTCTCTCAGCCTGAGAGTTCTTTGATTTCGTGGCTATCTTACAGTTGCTTGTGTTGTTACCACACTCTCCATTCCCAAACAACAGGATCAATATAACAGCTACAGTCAGAGTCAGTGGCATCGTTTGGGAAACAGACATGGATACCTGAGAAACGATACGCTGTTAAATTTACCAATATACTTCATGTGTAAATTAACGTTTTAAGTAAGCTGGCGAAGGAAATCGGACACAACACACGCCGGTATTGACTGTCAGCGAAAACATGGCGTGCGCGTGACACTCGGCTCGTGATCACGCCGAGAAATACCCTTTTAAATTAAAATACTCCGAAATTACATATGGAGATTAGCTAAAATCATATCTCTTTTCAGACATACCTTGAAATTGTCTGACAGAGCCACGGAGGGATGAACACCGAGGTAAACTGAGATATTCTTATTAATATATAAACTTTCGGTTACAGTAACGTAACTACTTCATTGAATTGTCTTGCTAAGTTACGTAGCCCCTGCCGCTGCAGCCTCGCTCGCCTCCAAATCACTATCGACAACACAGGAACAGGCGATATACTTTGGAGTCCGAAGAGTAAAAACCACATTTAGTTGCAAATAACCGTTGCTCCAAACACACTAAAGCCAGACTTTAACTGCTTACAGCTTCTACTTTTAGTCGCACCACTAACGTTAATTTCTCATTCCCTGTTTGAAAACGCGGAAGTGAAACTAAACACAGAGTGCACGTGACTGAACGTCCAGGAAACCGACGCGCGCTTGTCTTCGACACGTGACTCGGGAGCTGTTGACTTTTTGGGTTGCGGAATAATTTGTTTTTCATTGAATAATCAAAGAAGGCATTTTTTGCAGTCGAAGATTAACTCGTTTTGTTCACAGTACCACCGTTTCTTGAGAGATGTTCTGAACAGTTTTTTACTAATAGTTATTTTAAAAGTTATTTTTACTAATAGAATATGCATAATCCCAAATCTGGTGGGGCAGCTAAATAATTTTGATTGCACGTTTTTAGGATTTGCTAACATGTTGCGCTCTTCCCACCAGGTTAATTTCCACAATTTCTCCCTGAAGCCAAAGAGCCACAGCGTGGCATTATTTGCTAGATCATGCACTTGTTATGATAGTTTAACAGTATTCATACTGAGTACACAGAGTGAGATGATGAAAACGAGATGCAAGATAGAAAGCAAAACCAGCGTATAATTGTATATAGTCAAAACTTTAGTAGACTTTGCTGATAATGTCTGCCAGTGCTAAGATATTTCACCACTAATAGTTAAAAGATTGTCCCTTCCCCCAGCCTTCACCTGCTTTCATGTCTTGACACACCCAGTCCAGCAGATCCACCAATCACTGAGCAGAACACCCAGCAGGTAATCTTCCTGTCTTTGGAATGAAGTTACAAGGCCAAAAGGAAAGATAGCAAACACAAAGTTAACCTGAAGTATTAATGCCATTCTTGAACACTGAGGAACAGAGCTGGTGTTGTATATTTGGGCTGTTTTATGTAGAAAAGTGTTTATTTGTTGTATAGTTCAGACTGACAAAAGAGCAAACAACTCAGAGGGAAGCAAGGACAAGTGTCAATCTGTTCGGACTTGTCAGGGAATTTCAGCAAGGAGGGAGGAGGGGACGCAAGGAGAGAAAATCAAATTAGTGTGAAGAAAGGAAGTGAATCGTGGCATAAACATTTATTTTCAGATGACAGTACAGAACGAAAAGGGACCTCTCATCTTTTAATCTCTTATTATAGTTGATTTTCGTTTAAAATCACTTTCAGAAGACGTGTATGATCTTGTTTCTGGAGTAGAGAAATGGTGTAGATTTACTGTACTGGTGCAGAGAAAACGAAACGGCCAACGTTCTCACAGGTGAGTGTTCTCAAAAGGCTTTCAGTGTTTTGTCATTGTTAAAGTATTCCACATTTTATGCCATACTGTTAGAGTATATACACAACAGCATTCCCAGGTGTTTATGTGTTTTAGTGTTCAGTGTGTATTGCTACACCCTGTACTAAACTGTCAGTGTAGTCTGTTGTGGCATTTCCAGTTGTGACACTAATCACTTGTATATGACTGCAGTATCACTCCCCACAGCAAAATGAGACACATTGTAGCAATTATGAATTATGATTATTGTGGCATTTTATATTTTCCAATGCTGTACCAATAAATACTTGTAGGTTGTAGATATCACTGGATCTTAGACAACAGTTACAAAATTAATTTGCATCTACCAGTTTGCTTATTGAAGTTAATTACAGTTCTTTAGGTATTATGTTACCAGTGTCATTAGGCCAAGGTTTTGTTTCACAAATACCACTGCGATATATGAAGAATAACTCTCGTCTGTTGTTCATTGCCATTTGTAAAGTAATGTATTAATAATGTAATTTAAGTATACAGAATTGCAACGGAATTAGATCAAATAAGTGTAATTGATTTATATCATTATGCACTGTTGCTGAACCCTTGGGAAAAATTTTGCTTCAGCAAAATATCAGTCAGAATCAGGTTTGCTCAGTAAAAAAAAGTAGTTGCTGTACAATGAAATGCTTACTCCACGAGCCTTAAGCAACCAGTAAATAAAATAAGATGAAGTAAAAAGGACTTTTTAAAAGTGTGCAATACACATTAACATTATTTCACAAGTATGTACAGTATATAGTACATTAAATGTATATTATTGCACTGTGAAAAGAAAAAGGTAGCAGCAGAATGTGTGTTTTCAGGATGGAAGTATACAGATAGGATGTGTGTGTGTGTGTGTGTGTGTGTGGTCCCATCATGTCTTATGTCTGAGAAAGTTATTCGTTAGCCTGATTGCTTGTGGGTAGTAACTGTTGGTCAGGCTTTTTGTCCTGGATTTCACACTCCTGTAGCTCTTTCCTGATGACAGAAGTGTGAAGAGTGTGCTGGGAGTGAGAGCTGTCCCTGATAATGTTGTGGTGTAGCTTCTGTCTGTTCTACGCTATACTACACTACAACATTCAACTGCACTACAATATTCTACACTATACTACACTACAACATTCAACTGCACTACAATATTCTACACT